>JASAMV010000643.1:0-25761 GCA_030248065.1 Rhynchonema sp. JSB1_4
GGGCAAACTTCAGCGTATTGACTTGCCACCATTTCCGTTGTGTTCGAATGCACGTATAGGCAAACTACACCAACACGAGCCCGATTTCGAACGTGGTGTGCATTCAAAACGAACAGAAAGAGTAAATCGTCATGCTCCACTTTGTAGGCTTGAATGTGCAACACTTCCCAAATCAGCAGCTACGTCAGAATGTTTCAAAACTTCTGCCAGCTGCGAAATCGAACTCATGTTGGTGTTGTTTGAGTTTACCGTGCGAACAACGCAACACAGACACAGCAGTGTGCGTTCACCAATCAGCAACTTTTACGCTGGTCGAAATCTAGCAGTCGTGCAAAAAAGCCCGAAGGAAAAGTTGTACCACCTCATAATTGATATGCAGCCAAACCGCTATGTGTTGAACAGAGTGGGAATTGCTGCATGGTTCTTTGTGAAAAACAAAACTATATGTTCACCATGTGGACGCTGACTATAGTCGCAAATGAGGACCAGCTTCGTGGTTCAGCTTTCTCCAGCTTTCTGTCATGTTCAAATATTTGCTTTCAAGTTTACAAGTGAATATTCAATAAACGATATCCTCGTTTACCATCCTGCCTCCAGCGGCACCACTGTGTGTGCTGTGCTGACGGATGGCTCATCACGGCCAGCTGGTGTTGCGCTAATTTTTCAGAAAAGATATTTTCACAAGAAAACGGTTTTATAGGTTTTCTGTTTCCCTCGGAGAGTTTTTCGGGCCAGAAATTGATAAAAAGTTTAATCAAATATGGCTTGGGAAGGAAAATTATTGTGAAAAGATGCTTCAGGATAGTCACCAAAAAGATACATAACATAATACTTTTATGAAATTTTTCCATAATTTTCACAAAGTTTGTAAATTTTTGTTCATAAAATTTCAAAATCCGATATGTTGTTGTTTTTTCAGCAAAAATATAACCGCAACTAAACAGCCGACCAACGCTTTCAATCACGGCACGAGAACGAACCTTTAGTGTGGTGTACTGCCAGCTGGTTTGCAAGAAGCTTGCCACAGTCCAGGCCATGGTGATGGCCAGGTGGTGTGGATGTGGTGTCGGTGATGACATCATGTAGATGGTGATCGGCGCTCGGCACGCGTGCTGCAACAAATGACAACCCAGAAGCAACGCAATTTTGCATTTTGAACAAGAAGAAAAAAGTAATTTAATAGTAAGAACAATATAATAAAAAAAATAATCAAACTGACAGCGAGGTTGGCGCTCCATTTTCTGGGCAGCAGATCCACATTTGCCGATATTGATCAATTCATTGAGCAATGTGCACTTTGGCTACAAATTGGGCTATAAAGTTTAGTTATGAGTGTTTTCGGGCGGTGCGGCGAATGTTTTTGAAAACAAAATAGCATCGGACTGTAATATCGGCCCTTTTGCTTAAAACGCATGGCAATAGGAGGGGGGACCCCACCGCCCATAACAGTAAAAGTACCTATCGTGCCACTTGGGGTGGCAGCCCCCACAACCCCGTCCCCAGTCACCCAGCCACTGAGGTGTCAATCGGGCCAAACACGTTGGACATGTCAGTTCAATTCTTTCTCATGGTTTTTCAGGTGGTAACAGGGTAGTACTTGGGGGGTGGGGTGGGGGTTCCCCCCAAATTCATCTATCTATCGTCAACACTTTTTGATTTCATCTATCTATCGTCAACACTTATGGGCAAATCTATCTATCGTCAACACATTTCGACCCCAAAATGGGTATTTTTGCCTCAAAATGGCTCAAAATCGGTATTTTTTGTCCCAAATAGGCAAAAAATCGCGCGCTACGCGCGGATTTAGTACATCTAAGTACATTTTCATTAATATTTACACATTATTACCTACTTAGTACACTGTACTATACCTTGATTTTTGGCGACCCCCCCCCCAACCATCTACCTATCGTCAACAAGTTTGGGTCGACCCCCCCCAGATTTCGGACTTGGGTCATCTATATATCGTCAACACATTTCGGGTCCCAATCTATCTATCGTCAACACCCTGACCAAGTACTACACTGGGTGGTAACGATGAACATGAGCAGGCGGTTTTTTGTTGACAACACTAATGCATGTTTTTCAGCCAAATCCGCACAAGATGCATAAGTTTTCGAGAAAAAACAATCAAATTTTGTCCGGTTGGGGCCTTGGGATCAAAGATCCAAAACCCGACGTCACCCTGCCCGATTGGCACTTGTATTGTGGGTGGGCAGGTAACTACCAGAGATGGCAGCCCACCCCCAACCGGTGCAGTACTTGGCCAGGGGGTTGTGTTGACAACAGACAGGTTGAGAGTATGGGTGGGCACAATACCCAATGCCAATACCACCCAATACCAGTGCTGTGGCTACTTTTGCGGGGCGGGTAGGGTACATAGGTGAAAAAATCCGGGCCGGGTAGGGGGGTAGTGTACCTGGAATCTTGGGGGGAATCCGGTTTGGGGGGAGGGGGGAAGATTTTTCGGGGCGGGTAGGGTACAATACAAGTTTTTTGCGTGCCTATTTTTATATGCTATAAAGTGCATATGTCGCGCGTAGTGCGCGATTTTTTGCAATTTTTGGGGTTTTCGGTCGAAATTTTGGCATTTTTGACCGAAAAATGGGCATTTTGAGGGCAAAAATCGGGGCGGGTAGGGTACCAGGGCGGGGCGGGTAGGGGGGAAGGGTACCGGAGCGGGGCGGGTAGGGGGGTAGTGTACCAGGCTGGGGCGGGTAGGGTACCATTGGGGGGACCTCCTCCCCAGCCACAGCACTGCCCAATACCAATACCAGTGTTTGGTATTGGTATTGGGTGTAATTCTGGTATTGGGTATTGGTATAGAAGCTGGCCTGGTATTGGTATCCAGAAAAACCCAATACCAAACCCAATACCTGACTCATAACCCAATACCAAACCAATACCAAACCCAATACCAACCCGATACCAGACCAAAAACACAATACTAAACCAATAGTAAGACCAATACCCGATAGCAATACCAAACCCAATACCAGGCACTTCAGCAGTATTGATCTGTGGGTATTGGTATTGGATTATACTTGCGTATTTTTCAAAAAAAACCGTTTTTTTCCAAATGTTTTTCCAGTACCTAAGGATACCCATGGTCCAAAAACGCCTATTTTAGAGAAAATTTCGCCGGAAAATGGCCTGAAACAGCCTAAAAATGCACCTGGAGATTTAAAAGTGCTCATTTTGAACTGTTTAGTTCCGATTTACATTGGTTTTGACAACATCCTCTAGCAATCTTGGAGAATATGTCGGAAATTTTTGGAAAAAAACCGTTTTTTCCAAAAGTTTCCACTTGGAAAAATTTCCGGAAAAATAAAAACGTATTTTTCCGGGCCTCGACAAAAAAACGGTTTTTTTTCGGCGGTTTTTTTCCGGCCCGCAAATATATATTGGGTCACCAATTTGGTATTGTTATTGGGCATTGGTACAGGGACGGTAATGGTATTGGGTATTGGTATTGGGCGTCAAAAGTTGTATTGTGCCCAGGCCTAGTTGAGAGTAATACAGTTGGAGGTCGGAGTACCTGACACCCGACATCTGTGAAAAAGCCGACAGCCGACAGTGCTCAACTCAAAATATACGACACATGGTTTTTGAAGCAAAAAAATCAGAAAAACCAAATACCAAAACCAATACCCGTCCCAAAACCCAATACCTACATGTATCGTTGCCGCGCAAAACACGGCTTTTTTACCGAAAATAAGTTTTTCCATGCGTGCCGGGGTGTGTGAAAAAAACCAAAAAAACGATCGGACCCCGAAACAAAGGCTCGGACATTTTTTGGAATAAGGGCCAAGCTTCTTTCAAAACTCGAATCCATCATGGTAAAGGTCGCCGTTATTGCTTGTTTCGGGCATGGCAGAGCATAATAACCATTATTAAAAACATGTACGCGGTGTCCAGTGTAGTTCCTGGGGGGAGGGGGTCCCCCCTCGGGTACGTCTGTTCCCCCTCCATGGTACGCCTGCCCCACTGTTCCCCCTCCGGGTACGTCTGCTCCCCCAATTTTTACTAAAATAGGCAAATTTTGGCCTAAAATAGGCATTTTTAGGCATAAAATGAGTGATTTTTAGGTCAATGTCGTCAAAAATCGCCAAAATACCCTTTTTATTGAGATTTTTTCCAAAAAGGGGCAAAAATGAGCCAAATTTTCGACCTCAAAAATGACTTTTCTCCAAATTTGGTTCTTCCCCCCTTCCGGGTCCCTCCCCCCCTTCCCCCCCAGGTGGGTACGTCTGTTCCCCCTCCGAAAAAAGGGGGTACCGCCTGTTCCCCCTCCGGACCAGGAACTACACTGGCGGTGTCTGTAGTGCTCCAAATCAGTGCTGTGGCTACTTTGGCGGGGCGGGTAGGGTACATAGGTGGAAAAATCCTGGGCGGGTAGGGGGTAGTGTACCTGGAATCTTGGGGGAATCCGGTTTGGGGGGAGGGGGGAAGATATTTCGGGGCGGGTAGGGTACAAGAAAAGGTTTTTGGGCGCCCATTTTTATTTGCTATAAAGTACACATGTCGTGTGATTTTTTGCACTGTTAAGAGTTTTCGGTCGAAATTTGGGCATTTTTGACCGAACAATGGGCATTTTGAGGGCAAAAATAGGGGCGGGTAGGGTACCACAGCGGGGCGGGTAGGGGGTAGGGTGTACTTGCGGGCCGAAAAAAACCGTTTTTTTCGAAAAAAACGGAAAAAAACGTTTTTTCCGAGGCCCGGAAAAATACGTACTTATTGTTCCGGAAATTTTTTCAAGTGGCAACTTTTGGAAAAAACGGTTTTTTTCCAAAAATTTCCGAGATATTTCCGAGGTTGCGAGAGGATGTTGCAAAACCAATGTAAATCGGTACTACACAATTCAAAATGAGCACTTTTTAATCTCCAAGTGCATTTTTAGCCTGTTTCAGGCCATTTCCCGACGAAATTTTCTCCAAAATAGGCGTTTTTGGACCATGGGTATCCTCAAGTACTGGAAAAATATTTGAAAAAAACGGTTTTTTTTCCAGCATATTTTGCGAAAAAATACGCAAGTAGTGTGCCAGCTGGGCGGGTAGGGGGTAGTGTACCAGACCGGGGCGGGTAGGGTAGGGTAACATTGGGGACCCCCCTCCCCCCAGCCACAGCACCGGTACAGTGTGTAGTCGCCGCCCCCCGGCTGGTACAGTAGGTCGTGATTTTTGGCTCAGAATGGTATAAAATCTGTATTTTTCACGCCAAATAGGCGAAAAATCGCGCGCCCTTCCCCCCCCCAGCTCGGCCGGTACCGTAGGTAGCTTGCCGCCCCACATTTTTGGTGGGTACCTACACTGATACAGTTGAAGTTGCTGCTCCGCCGGAGGTCGCAATCAAGCCGGGTTGGGCCGGCCCGGCTCGGCCCGAGCCACGAAATCTCCGGCCCTTTCCGAGCGTTTGGACCCGGGTGCCCGGCCCAGTGTAGTTCCTGGGGGGAGGGGGGTCACCCCCCCTAAGGCACACTAACCGCCGCGACCAAGGTACACTGGTACACTAACCGCCGCGCCGGGTACACTAACCGCCTCAATTTTTGCCCAAAATAGGCATTTTTAGGCCTAAGATGGGTGATTTTTAGATCGATGTTGTCAAAAGTAGCCAAAATACCCTTTTTATGGAGAATTTTTTCCAAAAAGGGACAAAAATCGGTCAAATTTTCAACCTCAAAAATTGACTTTTTCCTGAATTTGGCTCTTCCCCCCTTCCCCCCCCAGGAGGCAGTGCTGTGGCTACTTTTGCGGGGCGGGTAGGGTACATAGGTGGAAAAAATCGGGGCCTGTCGGTGGGTAGTGTACCTGGGATTTTGGGGGGGGGGGAAATCCGGTTTGGGGGGGGGGGGGAGGGGGGAAGATTTTTCGGGGCGGGAAGGGTACAACACAAGTTTTTTCGGGTGCCTGTTTTTATGTACTAAAAAGTGCACATATCGCGCGCAGCGCGAGATTTTTTGCACTTTTTAGGGTTTTCGGTCGAAATTTGGGCATTTTTGACCGAAAAATGGGCATTTTGGGGGTAAAAATCGGGGCGGGTAGGGTACCAGGGCGGGGCGGGTAGGGGGCAGGGTACCAGAGCGGGGCGGGTAGGGGGGTAGCGTACCAGGCCGGGGCGGGTAGGGTACCATTGGGGGACCCCCCCCACCCCCCTCCCAGCCACAGCCACAGCACTGCCAGGAGGTACACTAGGTAACCGCCGCACGGAAAAAAGGGGGAGGTACCGTAAAAACCTAAATAGAGCCCCCTCGGAATATCGATCGAAAATAACACCGGATTTGGAACGCTCTCGCTGAGAAACTAAAATAATTTTTTTGAAAATGGGGTCAGTGAATTAATAGAGCCCCCCTTGTATTTAGGTTTTTACGGTACACTATCCGCCGCGCCGGACCAGGAACTGCACTGCCAGGCCGGGGCGGGCAGTGTAGTTCCTGGGGGGTGGGGGGGGGCCCCCCCCCCCTCGGGTACGTCTGTTCCCCCTCCGAGGTACGCCTGCCCCACTGTTCCCCCTCCGGGTACGTCTGCTCCCCCCAATTTTTTCCTAAAATGGGCAAATTTAGGCCTAAAATAGGCATTTTTAGGCCAAAAATAGGTAAACTTTAGGTGAAACCTCCAAAAAAACGCCAAAATACCCTTTTTATAGGGGATTTTTCGCAAAAGAAGGCAAAAATAGTCCAATTTTTCGACCTCAAAAAATGACTTTTTTCCCCCCCCCCCCCCAAATTGGGACTTCCCCCCCCCTTCCCCCCCCCAGGTAGGTACGTCTGTTCCCCCTCCGAAAATAGTGGAGGGTACGTCTGTTCCCCCTCCGGACCAGGAACTACACTGGGGGCGGGTAGGGTCTAGGGTGCTATTGGGGGGACCCGGGACCCGTCCCCCCCAGCCACAGCACTGGGATACAAGGCGAAGCCAGCCCAAACCCAAGACAGGCAAAGCGCCATAGCGCTGTCGTCAATGCACAATGCGTAGATCACTGAACAAAATCATGACCAGAAAGTGCGCTGCGGATGAACGCAAAGACGGCAATTTATTGTTTATCAGCACATCTCACAATTGGCCACAAAATTTAGCCATCCATCATCACAGAAAAGAAAAATAAATCGGTCGTCACTGGTGGTCTAAGATTGAAAGTTCCGTTCAACATTTTGTTCTCTCACTTTTGGAGCTCGATGCCTGATTTGCAGGGAGCCGAGCGACTACAGCAAATTGAATTTCTCTCCTGAAGTGCTGCATTCGGAGGTGAATTTCACATGAAAAATTAGAATGTTCGGTGTCATCGTCTCTTTGAAATGTGCTTGTTCAGACTTGATCTTACAGCAAATGCCATAAAAGTGGGGTGCCCGATCCGAAAAATCTATAATGTCGGGCCCCCTTTAAGTACTGGAAAGTTTTTGGAAAAAAAGAACGGTTTTTTTTCGGAAAAAAAACCGTTTTTTTCACGAAAAATAAAAAACGGTTCTTTATGACAGTATAGGGGGGTTTATTTGTTACAAATTCCCACTTTAGTGTAGATATCCAATGTCATGCCGTTCGAAAACGCGTTTTTGCGCAGTGCGGTGCGCACTCGGAAGTTTTTTATTACTGGTTGATTTTTCGCATGTGAATGACCAAGCCAGAGTCTAACGAAGCGTTTGGAAAGTTTTTACGCCATGGTCAAATTCTAGTTTGAAAACCCCAGCTGCAACAAAAAAGGTAACGTGACATTGTGACGCGCTTGATACGGTCTCTCCCGAATCACGAATGACTATTTTATTTTTTTTCGTTAACTAGGTCTGAGTGCGCTGGCGGAGGAATTCGAGAACGGAGCGAAAGCAGCAAACGATGATGATGAGGACGACAATGAAAGTGTGTCGAGCTGTGAAGAGGCGCTTGAAGATATGGACCCGGCTGAGTTGGCAGATTTGGCCGCGTGGATGGGAATGAATAAGGAAACGGCTGCTGCGGTGGATTTGGATGCTGACGAGGACAGGCCTGGTTGGTTTGGGGGAGGGGGCAACCGGATAAGTGGTTTTTCATAATTCACCGCACTTTGAAGTTCCGGTTTGGCACAATTTGTACCAATGAAGTTCGTTTTGTTCAAATCGTTGCCGCAAAATTGCACCCAAACCTCTGGATTTTTCAGTCTAGATGTGAAATTCCAGCCGCAAATTGAACCTGAAAGATGTGTAAAAATATCCCTGAAACAGCAGCTTGTGCCTGATTGGTCGCCCTGTTCAGTCAATGAGCAAAAATTTCCGTTTTCGGTCAAAAATACGATTGGATTGGGGCGCCGGGTGCCCGGACCTGCTCTTTTTTTGGATGCCGACACCTGCCGCTCGAATCTAAGAATAAGATGTTGAAGCAAAACGCTTTTTAGGCACTAGTGGTCTGTCCACTTCGACCAAGAAGCGTAAAGTTGATGAAACCGAGGTGATTGATCTGGAAAAGAATGGACGTGACCAACCACCGTCACCTAAACGTGTGAAAGATGACGAAAGGTGAGTCTTGTAACCGATTTCTTGTGTTTATTTCTGTTTGAACGAAAAAAACTTTTTTCTATTTTGTTTTTTCCCATTCCAGCTTGTCCAACGGCAAACTCGAAACCAAATCGTCAAAACCCCCAGAACCAGCCGAGCAAACAGACAAGACAACCGCGGCTGAAAACGAAGTTGCCGCCAAAGCAGCCAATGAAACACCGCAAGTCGACCAAAATCCGCCGAAAGAGCCGCAAATTTTCGCTGAAATCGATTTGAACTCAATTGAAGCGCAACTAGATTTGGAACGATTCGGGTTGGACCATCTTAAAGCCGAGCTACAGCGTCGCGGACTCAAATGCAGTGGGAATTTGGCGCAACGCATTGAGCGACTGTGGGCTGTGAAGGGACTGACAATTGAGCAGTACCCAAAGAAATTGTTGGCGAAAAAGTAGCTGGTGATAATTACTGTATTATTGTGTGAATATTTGCGTTCTATTGAGTTTACTTTTGCCGGGTACCTTTTCCTACTTGTTTTTGGATTGCGCAAAACTTGTTCAACCGCCATGGGAATTCTCACAACATAATTTCGCTTTTATCGCTTCAAAACTAGTAAATTAATTCATTCCACAACCTAATTCAACACACTATACAGTATGTATGTATCAGTTGCTACACAAACAGAAAATAAAGAGCCAGAAGGGTTGAAGTTGCTGCAAATTGGGATGAAAACCAAAGAAAAATAAAGATTCGGAACCACCACAATGAACTTGTGTTAAAATGCGGAGAGCTCGAAATCGCACAAAAGATAAAGAAGTCTTCCAAAACACCACATTCACAAAATCGTATGCATCAGCACTGTAAATCAGGCTCAAGATCTGTCTCAACTAAAGATACAAAACGCATTTGTGCACCAAACTGACTGAGCAAATGTTGCTTAGATAATATCGACTAGCACAGGTACAGGGACAGTCAATAAGAACATGAAAATGACATTTTTATACAAGAAAAACTAATCGCTGATCAAATATTTCGACTCAAAATTGTCCATGTCCGAACGGATGAACGTGTTTTGGCCTCTGCAACGTAAAATTTGTGGATTTTCACACTAGTCGCCAAACATTGGGGTCAGAGGGATGTCGGGTGCCAAAAAGTGTCGGGGCGTTCAGATGTCGGGTGTCGGGTTTTCTCTGACCCCGACACTTACTGTTCAAAACATCAGTTTTGCTGAGAGCAAAATTTCGAGAGAAAGTCTTTGAACCAAATGTTTCCGAAGGCGCAGAATGTGGTATGTTGGGGTTCATTTCAAGGGAAAAAACTTGAATTCAGTAAATTGAGCCAAAAAGGCATTGATGGTGTAAATGAGCAAAACTTTGTCGATTTGGTTAAAAAACTAGACGTCGGGTGTCGGCTCTTTTCTCAATTGTCGGTTGTCGGGTACCTCCCCCCGACCTCTACACCTACAAAGAATCACGAAAATTGAAACGACTCTGTATAATTGTGTGCAGATGCCAACATCATAGCCGGCATGTTGGGTCATGATAAAGGATATTCACACAATACAGATATGGTGTTCTTGGTTAATTAGGAGCATAACCGCATATATGGAATTAAAATAGTGTCCAAAACATTTTAAAACCACAAAGAGTGGCGTGCAAGGAACTGATGGACTAAAAAGGCACTAACTTTGTGTGCGCCAGCTCCTTCGCAACTTGGTCCAGCGCGAGGACCTCTTTCGAGAATTTATCAACATCGTACTTCATGTGTTGATGACACTCGGTTGCGGCGTTGTGTAGACGGGCCAGCACCTCTTGCACCTCGCTGCAAAATACACATTTGAAGTTGGATGAATAAGTTTGGGTGCTTATTTTGTCATCCGAACAAAAATAGGCAAGATAACAAACCTTGTTGATTACATATGAACAAGCCAAGCTGCAGCATTTCTTAATCCTGGCGATAGCAAAACATGAACAAGGTAAATGTTTCCAACAAACGTTCCGAAAAATTCGTGAATAAAAAGTTTGAAGACGGTTTTAACGTTTATGTTAATTTTGCGGCCTGCGGTGATTCTCTACTAATCTAAACTACCAGCCAATTCCTCACATTTTACAGACGTACATTATTCTGATTAACGTATGGAAACTCAACAAGCACTTCAATAATTCAGTTCTTCTTTGCAGTAAAGTACTCCATACTGTGAGTGTGAAAATTGTTTGCGACCATTTTGATGCCTGAATCTGCCGGCAAACCAAAAAAACAAAACAACGAGACCCAACAAACAGCACGACCACGCACCGCGTCACTTGACTGTCACAATTGGCCGTGTACGTATTGGCGAGCGTACGCAGCTTCCAACTGAGATGCTGACGCAACTGCCGCTTGAACTGTTGTTCTTTCGCCTTGATGTTCCATCTCAATCGCTCGTACGCGTACAAACCACCGTAAACCAACCCGCCGATCAGAATTGGACGCCAGCCAACTGAACGGTAGATCTGCAACAATCAAGCGCGATTTTGTATTCACAAATTTGGGATAAAAATATTCGGCTCATAGTAATGTCGTGAAATCATGTCGTCACATCACACGTATTATTTTCGAGCTCATTTGGGGCTCATGTATTATTGCTTGATCGATGACTTTATTTAACGACAAAACTATTAGCCAAAAATTCCAGAGAGCACTTCTGTCCTACGAAGACCAGTAACGACCCGACTGTCATTGATAATGGCCAGCAAGCTGGCCATTTTCGCTATTTTTAATTTTCGATATATACGTATGACATCATCTCAGTGGCGAATTACATGATGGGACAAACGAAACTCTCGACACATTGCTTGCTGGAAATAAAGTTTATTTTGTTCCAATAGATCCGCTTGCTGCGACCTCCAAAAAGATGCCTGGAAAATCTCAAAAAGGATCCCGAAATTCACTTGAAAAAATCTAAAAAAATTTCCCTGCAAGGTAAATCCCCGACTTGTGCAACAAACAACTCACCAGTAGTCATGTTGTTGCTGTGTCTTTGAGAGACAAACAGCAGCAATTCATAACATTGCCGAATTTCGTTACTCAATGGTAAAGGTAGTCTACATGATGTTGTCACTCAGCCCCCGAATACCGTAGTCCTGATCTGCAAGGATCGTGGCGAGACCATTTTGTTTTTATCCATGTTTTGCGTGTTAGCGCCAATACCAACCAACATTTCGAAGTTTTGGTGATCGACGCGCACGACGACTATTTCCAGCTTGCTGCCGCGAATACACGTGTCGATAAGCAGCGATCAGCATGGGTCTCGCAACGATCCTTGCACATCACGATTACGGTATTCGGGGGCTGAGTGACAACCTCCTGCAGACTGCCTTTACCCTCCCCCGTCAGAGCTAAACAAAAGACAAACAGGAAAATTGATGCCGTATCAAAACTGACCAATCCTCCGATGACCAACAGTCCGACTCCGCCATTGGCCACGTACGCCGCGCTGCTGAGCACCACCGAACGGAAGATGGTCTCATCCAAATCGAGTATTGCAGCCGAGTTCGATGCCAGCGATTGCTCGGAGGCACTACGGCCGGACGCGCTCAGCTGACGGGACATCTGACGCGCGGGCACATTTTGGATTACTTATTATTTTTAGTCTGATTAAAATATAAAAAATAATTATAAGTAAATAATAGGATGCAATAATAAATTTCAAAGTTTTCGCTAATATAGCGGGTTTCACGATAAAAAGGGTGCGTTGCGCTATTTTTGCTAACGCTTAAGAGGGACTTGTGTGTGGAAATGACTTCATATCCCTATTTTTGTCATTGTTTAGGTATTTAGTTTCCCGAAAAAGAACGAATAATCAAATCGTTTTTTTCAATTTCTCTGCTGACATTATGCCACGCGTGGAACATTTTCGCCTGAGCCGAAATAAATCATTCTGTCCTCTGTCAACATCAGTTAGCTTTTCTAATCTTGGGCACGTCTATTACGCTTTTATGTGCGGCTCTAAATTTACATTGTTCCACGTAACCAACCAAATGATCGGGTCCCGCTCGAGGAGCGCATCACCGACACGAAAGCACAAACCAACATAGGTTTGCTTGATGTCAAAATTTTAGGTGCATCTAGCACCCGATAACTTTGTTCTGCAGGGCAGAGTGTGAAAATTCAGCGTGTAAAAAAATTTCTAGGTCCAAGAATTTTACCACATTCCATCCAAAAATGGCACAGCGAAAATAACAGTTTATTTTCAAAGTAGGCCAGTAGCCAAAAGCTAGAAGAATAAAAAATTTAATAGCTTTTTCCCCCGAAATACCAATTTACTAGCTTTTCACCATTTAGCAGCTGAAACCCAAACCCCAACGCAGGACCACAACCAGGTTTGCTTGATGTCAAAATTTTAGGTGCATCTAGCACCCGATAACTTTGTTCTGCAGGGCAGAGTGTGAAAATTCAGCGTGTAAAAAAATTTCTAGGTCCAAGAATTTTACCACATTCCATCCAAAAATGGCACAGCGAAAATAACAGTTTATTTTCAAAGTAGGCCAGTAGCCAAAAGCTAGAAGAATAAAAAATTTAATAGCTTTTTCCCCCGAAATACCAATTTACTAGCTTTTCACCATTTAGCAGCTGAAACCCAAACCCCAACGCAGGACCACAACCAACCGTTTTGCCCATCACGCTCGAGTCATCGTAGCTCCTTGTCTGCAGCGATCTGCCCGCGTTGCACGCAGCCGACTGCCGTTGTCGCGTGAATGCGTAGATGCGACGAATGATGTTGGTGAGCCCCAACGAGAAACGGAACTCGAGGTCTTCCTGAATGATCAAGCAGCGTCCGCTCGGCTTAGACAATGTGCTGTGCCGGGAAAATTAATACTGTAGCGCTCTCACTCATCGTTCCACAAAACCTGCGCAATTGTGACATGGAACTACGTCCACGATGGATTTTCGGCTTATACAAATAAATACTACACTCTCAATTTATTTATTATTTCGCCTGCCTATTGCGGACATGGAACATTGCTGTAATTTTTATTTTATAACTCCGATCAGCAAAACATTTTCGGTCCAGGTATATCATTTTAGCAGCACTATTCATGTAGAATGTTAATCTGCTGGTCGCACAATGATCATATATGAGAAGCCATCCAAATTTTTTCCTGCGTGGTACAGCCCATCTGACAGATATGTTATGGACACAATACGAAGGGGCCCCCGTGATCTGCAGCGATATGCGCTTTACCACTCAGGAAAACTTTTGGATGGATTCTCATGCGGCCATTGTGTGACCAACACCATGCCAGACACGCACATGTCAGAAAAAAAAACGCAAAAGCGCGCATCAACCTTTGGAAAAATTTTCCTTTGACCGTACTTTGCGACGGAGTCCGAGAATTACGTTTAGCCAGATTTAATGTTTATTATTTTGTTGGCCGTCCACCCAAACGGAGATTGTCACAACAGTAATACTCATTTTTTTTCATTCAACCATCGAAACGTTATCGACCTGCATCTCAAGCGTATAGTTGAAATAAAAAATTGCAAAAACCAAAGTGTTCCCTGGTAGCACGTCAAATCAACAAAGAAATTATGGGCCAATAACAAATGACAAACCTGAAAATCCTCCATCAACACGTGACAATGGATTGAAATTGAGAACTTGAACGGATCTCTGTAGTGCAACACTTCCGATGCTTTGCCAACGTACTCGGACGGCAATAGGGCGCTCACACCAGCTGAAAAAAATGCAAAATAGAATTGTTACGCTCAAAAAATACGAGCACTACACACACACATTGCACCCTTTGCAAAATGTGAGCAACCCACTATCAGCGACAACCTGGAAGGAAATTTTGACACCAATCTCCTGTTACCATCCTAAAAAGTACCGAAGTGACCGAAATACACTGGCCTCTGGTCTGTCACATTTATTGATTGATGCAAACTTCCCACATTCCGATCAAAACAAAACAAACCAACAGCATTCCAGAATTCAGATAATCATTCGATCAATTTTGAATCTTCACCAATCTCCCTCATTCACTAACCGACCATATCGCGTTCGACGCCCTGTATACGCGAATGCAGCCCTCCCGTGCAGCGATCAACCAATCGCTGTGTGATCATACCGTCAATGTAATCAATCAATTGCTAAAAAAAGTTATGTATTTGATTTGTTAGCTAATTATTTATCGAATCGAAAAAAATCAATAATACCTAGTTAACCAGAGCCCCAGGGCACAAACTTGCAGCAAAAGTCTACCATCCTCACTCATCAAATGAGCAGGATCCGCCGTTTCCTATCTTAAATCAAGAACCAAGCCATACTGTCATGAAGAATAGTAATCGTTGGTTTAACATCAGATCGGAGACAAAAATATCGCCAAAAACATTGTTCACTGAGTGGAGGTTCCCCATCACAATAAACCGGATGCACGCATACTGTATGTATGTCCACCAACCAAACACCCTAAACAACCCCATCAGAAAAACTTATCGCGCACCTTCTTGTACGTCTCCACAAAGTTGGGGTCATCCGTGAACGGTTTGTTGTAGCTGTCGATAATGTAGTCCAATCGACGTATCTCTTCGCTGAAGTCTGTAACGCAAAACAACAGTTTATTTACGTACAGTCTATCCTCTTTACAGTGGACAGTGGACCGAGACAATTTACGTTTTTGTGTTTTTTTCGCGTTCAGCGAGATACGGCCAAACAGCAACAGCGGCCTATTGAGCTGGTCTGAGGTTGCAGGAAAAAAAAACGGTTTTTTCCTGAAAAAAAAATTCGTTTTTTTCAGTGAAATACATTTTTTCGGAAAAATTGCACGGCGGATTTTGAACTTTTCTGAAAGTGTCAAAATTGTGGGAAATAACCCATTTTTATTGTAGGAACATACTTTTTCAAGTGTTTTCCAGCACTTTTATGGCTTTTATTCGCACTTTCTCAACAGGATTACCTTTTGTGCACCATTTTTAGCGCATAATGTGCCAAATACACACCATTTTGACCGGTGCCGAAATTTGGCTCGGAAAAATATCGAAAAAAGAAACAGGGTTTTTTCCAAGAAAACGGTTTTTTAGTGTATATATTTTTATGGGAAAAATGCAACTATAATCTGAGGTGGTTGAGTTTGGATATCACGGCTAGATTCAGGCCAAAAACATCACTTTGTGGCCACTCTGTATTCGAAAACCCGCTGTTACGGGCCCTGTTTCATCCATGACGACAGTGTGATGTGAACGCACATGAGTGGAATAACACCAACCTCTGAAAAAAAAATTAAAAAAAGATAACCGAACAACAACAAAACCGAAACAAACCAGACGAGACCTTCAGCTGCACTTCCTGACTCAACGACGATAGCACGTGCTCCCTGTATTTGCTGAGGAACTGCGACAGCGAAGCCTGCGACTGCCGCAGCTCGGCCAGTTTGTCGTGATGGGTCGTCGATACCTTGTGCCTGAAATGTACATTATTAATTATAAAAATTAATAATTAAATTAAATAAATTATACTTTGGATCTGCAGTCAAGATTATACACGCGTTCTAAGCGGACATTTGGCCCCGCCGGCCCAAATGAAACTCGAACTTCTGGCCCAAAACGAAAGCGCCTATACTTGCGTATTTTTCCGCAAAATATATTTTTGGAAAAAACACCGTTTTTTTCGGAAAAAAACCGTTTTTTTTCCAAATATTTTTCCAGTACTTAAGGATACCCATGGTCCAAAAACGCCTATTTTGGAGTAAATTTTGTCGGGAAATGGCCTGAAACATGCTAAAAATGCACTTGGAGATTTAAAGGTGCTCATTTTGAACTGTTTAGCACCGATTTACATTAGTTTTGACAACATCCTTTCGTAACCCTTGAAAACATTTCGGAAATTTTTGGAAAAAAACCGTTTTTTTCCAAAAGTTGCCACTTGGAAAAATTTCCGGAAAAATAAAAACGTATTTTTCCGGGCCTCGGAAAAAAACGGTTTTTTTTCAGGCCCGCAAGTATAAAAGCGCCCCCACACGAGGAAGCGGAACGGTCAAGTGAAAAATGCAACCGGTCTTGATTTCTAAATGTTGTCAAAAATTTTTGAGTGAAATAATGGACGGAGACGGAAATTTGTCAAATGCCGCCAATTTTTATCCTAGTGTTGTTGTTCGCCACTTCAAACACAACAGGAAACCAAAACAACGAACTTTTTCGCGTTCGTTTCGTCCAGTACTTGATCGGTGACCTCTGACAATTGCGCCATCAACTCTCTGCCCCGCGCCAAATGCGCCATGAACTTGGTGAGAATCGCTGACTGACTGATGCACAGCTGGAACAAAAATTGAGTTTGACTTTTCACGAAATAAAAGTAATTGTAACAAACCCTCTTAATAATAGTGACTCTCAGTAGTAAATACTTTTGAATTATATTTTGGTCATAAAACTGCAGTTATCCTAAAAACCTGAATGCAAGGGAGGGGCTATAGTTTTCACTCAGTCATTTTCAAAAAAATTATTTTCATCATTCGTCAAGAGCCGGTGTTATTTTCGATCGATATTCCGAGGGAGCTCTATTTTTTAGGTTTTTACGGTACCACCTAGTTACGACACATTCTTGACTCGGATCCTGATCACATCAGATCCTTGGTGTCATTTCATCATCATTCAGTTTTCAACAATTCATCACAATAATAACTTGGGGGAGAAAAACTTGTCTGACCTCAAATTGTCGTTCGAACTCGCGAAACTGCATCGCGCGCTCCACATGACCGTCGGCAATAAACGGCGCTAAACATAAAGAAGTCAAAACACAATGTGGATGACAGAAAAATGTTTCACAAAATCCATAAGTTCGCGGCGCAATCATTGTGGGAATTTCTGCTGATTCGTCAAAAATTGCAAAACTAAAAAAACAACTGTTGCATAAATAAAATAAATTTCCGCCTCGTCTCTGAATGTTCATGACTACGGTAACGCAGTATAGAAAGCTTCTAATTTCGTTGCCTCACGCAGTTTTACACTTTACAGACGGAGGGAAACTCCCGTTCGAAGCCACGCAGCTGACACACACAGTTTGTGTGACTGAAACATTCGAAACGCACGCGAGCCAGCTGCGCGTTGAGCTTTTTGCCTGCCTCGACTTCGAACGGGAGTTTTCCTGCGTCTGTAGAAATGCATGAGGCAACGAAATTAGAAAGTTACCATACAGACCAAAATCGATGCTGAACAAAAAATTGCTTGCTCCAACTGGGACTCGAACCCTAGTCATCCTGAATTTGTTAGCCGAGAAAATCTGTTGATGTTTTGAGCATTTCGTGTCTGACCAGTGTGAAATTTCAAAAAAATCGTCTCGTAAGTCAGAAACTCGAGCGATGACAAGTCGAAAAAACCCAGTCCACTCCAGTAAACCAGACCGGATTCCCTGCCAGACGACCATCCCAGACAAACATACTTGGCGTGGTGACAATGCCCTTGTCCTTGAGGCGTTGCAGCAAGATCTCCCTGGCCGACACAAAGTATATGCGATCTTTAGCGTCATCGTGCGAACACAGCTGCATGTCGTCTACCAACAGGCCGGAGAATTGAGCCAGATGTTGCGCGCGTACCTGCGAGATGTCAAGTCAGGCTCAATGGTTGGATAAAGGACCGGTGGAATGGAAACACAGTGGGTCCTGGGATTCCCTATTTTTAATCTTATCAAAATCTCTCCAAAGTGCAGACTGGGCCCAAACTGCACAAAGCGCTAACATGTCGGGTGAAGATAAAGCAAACAACGCCAACGCGAGCCCGATTTCAGAAGTGGTGTGCTAGCAAAACGAAGAAAAAGAGAAAATCCTGGTGCACCACGTTGTATTCTACAACGCGTAACATTTCCCAATTCAGCTGCCGATATCTGCATGTTTCACTGATCTGCCACCTCCGAAATCGTGTTGGCGAAGTCTTACTATACCAAACCAGCGTGATTCGGTCAAAACAGAGCACCACAAAAGCATACAACATCACTATAATCTTGAGCAACATTCCGTTTTTCTGCTGCTGTCACCAATTTTCTGACGCTGACAGATTTCACAAAAAAAGGCAAACACTCTCACTTTTTCGACATATTCCGGCTCGGATGCACTGGCGTCCCATCGATTGTTCAGTATGAATATGTTCGGTCGGGACACCTTCTCGCGCACACGCACGAAAAACGATTTCTCCTGGAAAGAAACAGGTTTTTGGATGGGAGAGCGAAAAAGCTGCAATTTTTCTCTCGTATACTCATTTATTTTCCCGATTACGTATAGTTCTGCCCTGATTGGGTCAGCACTATAGCGTGTACTGTACCAATACCTACCAGTTGCCTTCGCGTGACATTTTTGCTGATTGATTGAATTTTTATAAGCGAATAGCGACAAAAACGCTGTAGAGTACGAACGGAGTCAAAATATTGCTGTCAAAATAATCCCTATCCACAGTCTCCACTAATTCAGCTCAGTAAGAACATCATAACACAATTTTCCGACATCGCTAGGTTGACCAAACATATAGCGCAGACGACTTCGATGAACGGCTACTAGTTTTGTCGTCAAATCAATTCGCCAAATCTTTTCGTCAAATCAAGCAATAATACACGAGCCCCACATGAGCGCGAGAAATAATTCATGTGATTTGACGAAAAGATCTGACGCAGTGATTTGACGACGTTACTATAAGCCCGATGAACGTAATTGAAAACCAAAAACGCAAACGTGTTCGAAACACACAACAATCAACAACGAACCGCCTGTGTGAGCGTGGCCTCGGCGTTAGCGACAAACACGAACACATCGGCGTCCAAACAGTGCTTGTCGATCCAGGAATCAAATTCGGGCGTCACGTCCACGCCGGGACTGAAATGGCGGGCAAATTGGGGGGGATGAAATAGTTGGGAAATGTGGATTGTTGCATAAGATTGCGCATGTGGAAAAAAACATGTGCGCCGTGAACGCGTCAACTTTCGAGGCACAACTTGGTTGGTGCTCAATCACCATCACATCACCATGTGGTCAACGCATGAACGGGACGAATATGGGGTGGCCAAGCGATTGGACAGAACAGGTTTGAGCAAGTGAAAAACAGCAGAGCCAAAATAGCTGAGCACTTATTTTGTTCCAGTGGCTTGGACTTGGGCCGAGTTTGGTATCAGGCTTACACTTCGGCTTAGTTTTGTGTTTAGGCCCAGGCTTAGGCTCAGGCCTTTTCGTTTTCAGATTCTGCACTTTTCGACTCTGCTCTTTTTCACTTGCTCAAACTGGCATTGCTCAATTGCCCGTCGGGCGGACTAGGTGATGTCACGTTCGTTCGATACGTATTCATCTCAGCCCGCAGGCTGAATAGGTGGTGACGCATAACTTTAATTTTTCTTGATTTTTCTCTTGACATATCCTGTGAACCAGTCCTGCTGTCCGCGATCTCTTTCTTCTTGGCGCTTCGTGTTACCTTTGTTTGTTATCCCTGTCTTCAATTTTGGGTGCACTATGGTGAAACTACGTTTTATGAGTTAATATTTTTGCGGAAATTGCTAAAAAATGCAATAGTCATTCTAACACTTTTGAATTGTTATTTGGGTTGAATGTTTGTTGACTGGCTAAAAAGGGCAGGTACAAACAGTGTAGTGCTTGGCCAGGGCGTTGACGATAGATAGATGACCCAAGTCCGAAATCTGGGGGGTCGACCCAAACTTGTTGACGATAGATAGATGGTGGGGGGGGGGTCGCCAAAAATCAAGGTATAGTATAGTGTACTAAGTGGATAATAATGTGTAAATATTAATGAAAATGTACTTAGATGTACTAAATCCGCGCGTAGCGCGCGATTTTTTGCCTATTTGGGGCGAAAAATACCGATGTTGAGCCATTTTGAGTCAAAAATATCAATTTTGGGGTCGATTGTTGTTGACGATAGATAGATTGTTCCCAGAATTTGTTGACGATAGATAGATGAAATCAAAAAGTGTTGACGATAGATAGATGAATTTGGGGGACCCCCACCCCAAGTACCACCCTTGGACCATTCCTTGGCCCAGAACCTGCCCTGGGAGCTAGCCGGTCGGTCGGCAAAACTTCACTGAAAAAGTATCTGCTGGAAGAACTCCAAGCCAAATGGGCGTCCACGGAAGGATGCAGACAGAGCAAGCTGTTCATTCATAGTGCCACTCTAAGATATACCAAACGGCTAATAAACTTGAACGGACCAGAATGACATAAAATCCGAAAGCAATCTGTTAGATCGTCCATCTTTGTGTCCGTAGCGCATCTTTCTCCGCGGTGGCCAGCCGCTCAGGCTTATTTTCATGTCCGTAAACTCCACACCCGGTCTTGTAATTATGCTTCTTTCACTTAATCTTCTTATTTATGTATTATTGAGTGGGTGTCGACGCTATAAACTAACTAACCGACCAGAATTGAGCGCGGTGGTTGGCATGCTAACTGGTCACTGCACACTCAATCGACACCTCCACCTAATCGGACTAAGCGACAGCCCCATCTGCGAAAACTGTGGAACTGAAGAGGAAACTGCCGAACATTTCCTGTTGCACTGTAGGTCTCACCGGTCCAAGCGGCGGTTGGAGCTTGGTTGTGAAACACTAACTCATGAAGACATTTCTAACCCTAAGCTGTCGCACCTCACAGCATTTATAGTGAAGTTAAAACATCAACCATACTCTGACAGAACAACAAGCACCCAGAGCTCTTCTTCAACAACTTTTGCACCATGTCTTTGCATCATATCTTTTTTCAAACAAAGGAAAAACAACCGACCTATCAACAAGCACCACGTCGTTTTGCAACAATTTCGAGTCGGTTTTCGGCCAATACAATCGCACCATCGTGTCCTCGCCCATGTGCTCGTGTTGGCCGGCCAACGCTGACGCAATGTCATCAAGCGACTGAAACATTTGGTGCGTGCTGTGTTCATTGCTACTAGTGTTATTAATATTATTTATAGGTGGCATGGTATCTGGACATTTTGAAATCCGGCATCTGTACTGGATTTCGGATGCGAGAATGCTTCAAACGCCAGAATGCTTCTTTGCATCGAAAAATCAGCCATTTAGGAGCCTGTGCAATAAGCAAAGAACCGGTTTTTTTTAATTTTGCAACAAAAAGGTTTGAGCTTATGCGCAATTTACGCTTAGGAGTAGGGTAGCACTTTTATTTCCTTTCAGAAACGAAAAGGGTGAAGATCAACAACCGCTCGAAGCGTGACAGTAACGATGAATACCTACGTGTTTCCAAATTAGCCGGCGCAAATTAGACAAGAGTTGGGGTCAACTTGTGGTGGTATACAGTGCTGATGGATGATCGCAAAAGCAAACGGATTTCACGTTTTGCGGAACTTCACAGGAATCTGACACCGTTGCGCAATTTGTATTACCCAAAGCATTTCCAACCCCAAACCGCGAATCACGATAATTCAACATAATCCCACTCCCACGATAATCCCACAAACTAAGATAATCCAAACAAACCTCAACATTCATGTGCGTGTCATTGCCCTCGACCGTGAAGTACTTGTCGCCCTTCTCCGATCCCTCCACCTGCACGAAGCAGCGTGTTGTGTGACCGATACCCGTTGGCAGCACTTTGGACTGCAACATTGCGTTGACCACCGTGCTCTTGCCGTTGCTCGTTCTGGAACGAATATAGATGATAAAAAAAATTTTATAAAAAAAAACAAATGTCAGTCAGTGATTCCTGCAATTCTTATTGTGAAACGACCATTTTCGATCGCGCCACACGAACAAAATTCATTATGTAGAACGGATCAGAGATGCACAGCGGAAATTTTTTCGACGGCAGCCGTTTATATTATTTTGGAAATATTTGACGTTCCCCGCAAAGTCAAAAGTAGAAACGAGAGGAAAATGGGAAGTTCCCGCCCGCTGCACATGCTGCATCCCTTCGTACATGTCTGTAGTGGGTGGAGTGTACGGTAGATAGAGATTCAATGCAGCATTTGAAAATATTTACAATGCACACGGGGTTCACCCACCACACTTTAACCCAAGTCAACGAACCTGGAACCCAAAATCGGGCTTATGCTACAGTGGTCAACGCAAGCTGTCGAGATACTTCGTCAACTCACGTTTTAGGGTCGTCAACCCACCCCGAATGCCATGTATTATTCGTCGCGCTCACTTGGACGGGGCTGCCGGGAGTTGACGAAGTAATTTGACCACCGGTGGTGTTGACCACTGTGCGTGTAATATTAGCCCCAAAGCCCCGAAATATACGCAGTCGTGCAGCTCCGGGTGCAATTCTCGGCCGAACGTTGAAGACGCGACTGCCTAGTACGAAACATAGGCAGCGCAGCGCGCAAAACTTCGCGCCGACTTTTGCCTATACTTTGCACTGTTTCGCACGCGCGTGCACGCGACCTCAATTTTCAGCCCAGAATTGCACCCGGTACTGTACCTGCCAAAGAAGACGACTTTCATGTGATCACGCGACAGCATCTCACGCAGTGTGTGCACCGATTCTTTGCACCGACACGTCTGCAATTGCACATCGGAACTGACGAATTGGTACTCTTTGCTCAATTCTGCAATGCAATGCAGTCAGTCAGTGTCGTTCCTGGGGGTGGGGGCCCCCTCGGGTACGCCTGTTCCCCCTGCATGGTACGCCTGCCAACTGTTCCCCCTCAGAGTCTGCTCCCTTAAATTTGCCTAAAATAGGCAAATTTAGGCCCAAAATAGGCATTTTAAGTATTTTCAAATAAGCCTAAGCCTAAGTCTTCTGTTCTTTCTGGTGTCGGACTATCAAAAATTTATTTTTAGTGTCAGCATGCATTTCACGATCGCTTGAAAACTGCAAAATACTCCCGGTGTAAAAGCTGTTCCCTCCACTCACAGCCATCCAAAACGGAATGCATATTTTGTCAAAAATGGAAAATCAGTCAAAGTCAAATAATTTCAAATACTTAACTATAACCAATTTACGAAGCCAGAAATTCCAAAGCCAGTCTACTACTACAACGCACCGAGCATAACATCGTTGAGTTTGTCCACGTAGGTCTGCACCTCTTTGAAGATGTTGTTGATTTTGTGTTTCGCATCCACAAACCGCGTCAACGGCGTTAATTTCGGGCTGCCGCGTCGATTGCCATTCGTCTGAAGTCCGCCTGGAAATAGAGTTGGCTCAATTTCACTTCAGTTGAATGAATTACAAATCGGATGGGTCGAGTGTGCCAAACCACCACTGCTGTGGCTGGGGAGTCCCACCTATGTACCCTCCGCCCCGACCTGGTACACTACCCCCCACCAGTCCCGGATTTTTTCACATATGTACCCTACCCGCCCCCACCAAAGTAGCCGCAGAGCTGCTGCAAACCACCCTTCTCAAAATAGGCGATGTTTTCCACTCAGACGACGACGACCGGATTGAATTACTACAGTTTAAGAATCGCGACCCGACCATATTGGCCAAAAAGCCGAAAAATGCGGGAAAAATTACCGACCGGCAATGTACCTAGTTCCTGGTCCGGCGAAGTTTTTCGGAGCGGCAGTTAGTGTAACTCCCTGCCCCTGGTCCCTGGGGGGGAAGACCCCAAATCAGGAAGTCACTTTTTGGGGTGGAAAATTTGACCGATTTTTGCCCCTTTTTGGAAAAAATCCTCATAAAAAGGGTATACTGGCGACTTTCGACAACGTTGACCTAAAAAATACGCCTTTTAGGCCCAAAAATGCCCACTTTAGGCCTGAAAATGCATATCTCAGGCAAAAAATGAGGCGGTTAGGCAGTGTACCTGGCGTGGCGGTTAGTGACAGTCAGTTTTGGACCAAAATTTTACCTCGAGAATCCCCGGGGGCGCTCTGGTAAATCATCCCTGACATTCTTTCTTGACCCACAATGTCGACGACAGATGAAACACGGAGACGAAATGAAGGATGCTGCTTTCTTGTTTGTTGGCTTCGGTTGTTTGTGGGAGCAGCTGAGCAAGCAAGCACCGCGACGGAGAATGGACTGATTGGGCAAAGCTGAGGCTCAATGGAGGAACCTGCAAGCGGTAGAAACTGCTTTTTATCGATGTCCACTCATCTGAATGATAGTTTCTTGTTCCGGAAACCAAACAGTTGTCCGAAACAGTGTAGTTCCTGGTCCGGAGGGGGAACAGGCGGTACCCCCCTATTTTTCGGAGGGGGAACAGACGTACGCACCTGGGGGGAAGGGGGGAGGACCCAAATTTGAAGAGAATTCATTTTTGAGGTCGAAAATCTGGCTCATTTTTTCCCCTTTTTGGAAAAAAATCTCAGGTATTTTGGCGATTTTTGACGACATTGACTTAAAAATCACTCATTTTATTCCTAAAAATGCATATTTTAGGCCAGAATTAGCCTATTTTAGGCAAAAATTGGGGAGCAGGCGTACCCGTAGGGGGAACAGTGGAGCAGGCGTACCATGGAGGGGGAACAGACGTACCCGAGGGGGGACCCCCCTCCCCCAGGAACTACACTGGTCGGAAACAGTGCTGTGCCTACTTTGGTGTACCAGTGGTATTGTGCCTAGGCCTACCCAGGCCCAGCCCAGAGTTCGGAAAAAAAATTTTCCTCATTTTTTCCTTGTAGGAAAAAAAGGAAAAAATTTTTTCCTTTTCTCAATGACCTTTTTTTGCTATTTTTTTCTTTCCATAATGAAAAAACAGCCAATCGTCTCAACTCAATTTCACCATTTCTTTCGTCTCAGAAGAAATTTCATTTTTTTGCTGGACAGACGTTTTTTCCTTTCGATTTTTCGTTTTTTTCCTAAAAAAATAACGTTTTTTTCCTATTGCTTCATTTTTCCCCTATATTTTTGGGGCCGGTTAGTGTGAACCGGTCGATCGCTGACCGTAGGTTTGGAATTTTGGGAATTATCCGCCGGCCGTAACCGCGCATGGAGACCGCTATCGGCAACAGGTTACGGTAGCTATGTTGACGCGT
The DNA here is from genome assembly GCA_030248065.1 of Rhynchonema sp. JSB1_4. Taxonomy (NCBI): domain Eukaryota; kingdom Metazoa; phylum Nematoda; class Chromadorea; order Monhysterida; family Xyalidae; genus Rhynchonema; species Rhynchonema sp. JSB1_4. The sequence continues at coordinate 25,359 of JASAMV010000643.1, forward strand.
TGATTCTGCCGAGCTAAAACCTACGGTCAGCGCCAGCGGTCTACCGGTTCACACTAACCGTTCCCATATCTTTTCTTTTTCTTTGGGTACCATTTTTTCTTAGGAAAAAAACGAATTTTTTTCCTTTTGTTTCCTACCGTATTCCCTAAAATAGAGCCCCCCACCAAAAATAGAGCTCTCCAAAAATACAGCCCTCCCTAAAAGGGGTCAGTGAAAAAATAGAGCCCCCAAATATACAGCCCCCCCCCCAACTTGGAATTCCCCGGTTGGGGGTCGTAAAGTCAAGTTCTTGTATAAGACACCTTGTGTACAACGTTTGTGGTTGAGTATATGATGAGACGTAAAGCCTTTTATGGAAGATCTGCACCTAAAAACACTCAATAATGACCAGTAACATCCTGAC
>JASAMV010000646.1:0-88422 GCA_030248065.1 Rhynchonema sp. JSB1_4
ACTGTTCGGTATCAAACAGCTCAGAACACACTTACGTTTATTCCAGTGCCTAATGAAACATCAGCAAAGTCGTGCAAGCTAGTATCGTTCTTTTATGCCAGTCAGCCAGGGAACCATATTTCTTTTATGCCCCTTGGGGCATTTTTCTTTCTTGTACAGTACTGTATAGGTGATGTTATAGTGTTTCCTGTTTTTCTTGGACCAAGGAAACGCGCGGGCCCGTGTTATAACTGAACTTATAGTTGAAGTCGAGATTACAATTTCGATTGAATCAGGCAGCTGGCAAAAACGTGTCAAAATTTGCCTGTGGAATCTAACAAAAACAATGTTTCACATGCTCGCTGTGAGCTTTGTGCGCGTGTGCTGCCAGCATGTCAATGAAACATTTCACCATGTTTGCTGCTGAGTGTCGTGCTTGGATTAACAAGGACACATTCTTAATCTCTTTCATTGGTTTCAGAGGTCGCAATCGGGCCGGGTTTGGCCGGCCCGGCCCGGCCCGAGCCCCCAAATCTCCGGCCCGGCCCGGCCCGACCCGTACCCCCAAATCTCCGGCCCGGCCCGGCCCGAACCCCCAAATCTCCGGCCCGGCCCGGCCCGGCCCGGCCCGAATTTTTGGCTCAGATTTTAACCCAATTTTTGTCATAATTTTTGCGATTTTTGAATCAATTTTTTTTGTTGAAATTTCATTGTTTTCCATGAAAAAGTCGCCAGATAGAAAATACCAATGGTGTGACTGGGGGGTCCCCCCTAGGTACAGTAGGTAGATGACGCCGACGCGCCATCCTGGTACAGTAGGTAGGTCGCCGCCCCCGGCTGGTACAGTAGGTTGCTATTTTTGGCTCAAAATGGTATAAAATCCATATTTTTCATTCCAAATAATCGAAAAATTTTGAGGGTTTTAGAGTACATTTTCATCTAAACTTGGACATAAAAAATTTTGTTCCCCTCTAGCTCGGCCGGTACAGTAGGTAGGTTGATTTCAGGCCGTTCTGGTGGTACAGTAGGTTGATTGCACGCCTGGGTAGCCACACGACTGGACAACACTGATCACTTACTTGCTGAATCCGTCAGAAATTTTAGTATTTTGGACAAAAAAAACCCTACTTTTTCAGTAAAATAAGTCACTTCAGAAGCTTCGGGCCGGGGTGCCCGGCCCGGCCCGGCCCGACCCTCCAAATCTCCGGCCCGGCCCGGCCCGGCCCGAGCCAAAAGCCCAAAATCGCGGCCCGGCCCGGCTCGGCCCGGCCCGGCCCGAGGTCGGGCCGGCCCGATTGCGACCTCTGATTGGTTTCTGAAATCTCGACCCCAAACTGGAGTTGAGTTATAACGTGGGGCAGTGTAGTTCCTGGTCCGGAGGGGGAGATAGCGGACCCTCCGTTTTTTTCGGAGGGGGAGATAGTGTACCCCCGAGGGGGGGGGAAGACCCAAATTCAGGAAAAAGTCACTTTTTGAGGTAGAAATTTGACCTATTTTTGCCCCTTTTTGGAAAAAATTCTTCAGAAAAAGGGTATTTTGGCGACTTTTGAGAACATTGACCTGAAAATCACTCATTTTTGGCCTAAAAATGTCCATTTTAGGCCTAAAATTGCCTATTTTAGGCAAAAATTGGGGGAGATAGTGTACCCGGAGGGGGAGATAGGGGGATAGTGTACCACCTGAGGGGGAGATAGTGTACCCGAGGGGGGGACCCCCCTCCCCCCCCCCAGGAACTACACTGACGTGGGGTAGCTTGTTTCCTTTGACTTGCATAAAAAGGAAACACTATACTTAGGGGGGCTCTATTAATTCACTGACCCCTTTTTTGGGGGGGGGGCTGTATTTAGGTTTTTACGGTAGGGGGGTACCTTGCAACCATCTGGATCCATCCCCCCAAGCAATGGTGTAGCAGGGGGGTGGGGGGTACAGTAGGTATCCCCACTGTAGTGGCTGGGGGGGGATGGGGGGGATTCCCCCCCCTAAGAGGTATCTATCTCGAGTCAACCCTTAGGGGGGGGACGGGGGGGGAAGGGTATCTATCTCGAGCCGACCCCAAAGGGTATCTCGAGTAAGCATATTTATGGTTTTCAAAGGCAAAAATAGGTGTTTTTCGACCTCGGGACCCCCAAAAATCGCGCGCTCCGCGCGCAAACACCCAAAAATGGTCATTTTAGGCCAACTTTCGGCAAAAATGTCAAAAAATACCCATTTTTAGGCCAATTTTGCAGTAAAATTGCATGCAAAAAAACGGCCTTTTTTCGCCATTTGACGGACCATAGGGGTATCTTGGGTAGCCTCTGGGGGGTATCTCGAGTAAGTCCGAAACCTTCCCCCCCCCTAGGGTATCTTGGGTCGATTGGCCTGCCACCACACTGGGTATCCCCCCCCCCCCGATTTTGCCCCAAAAGTACCAATTTTTACCAGAATGGCCAAAATTAGTGGTTTTTACCTCAAATTACCCAAAATACTAGGTTTTCATACGATTGCACACATAGTAAAAACATTAAAAATTTTCACCCCACAGCCTAACCCCTAGGTACGTAACCCCCCCCCAGGCCGTCGGCTCAGATACAGTTTTTATCCCCGTCTCTGAGCCCGGTGCAGTAGGTATCCCCTCTCCAGAGTACCTCAAACACTGTGGTATACTATACGTATAATACACTTAATTCCGCTCCCAAAATACCGAGGGTACGCTTAATTCCCCGCCACACCACGAACTACACTATTTCCAGGTGCCAATCATCATAACCAACCCCATTATTTCTACCCACGTCTAACATAACCAAACCAACAAACGACCCAATAATGTCACCATCGTTAGTGCATCGATTATTTCTCTCAATTCTGCTCGCAATTGCCGTGGTCGATCTGACATCGGGGCACAGACACAAACGCGAACAACCGGCCAGTACAATACAGCCGTCTGCTGAATCCAGTTCGGACAAACATCAGGAGAGCAAAGAGCCAATTGATGTGGCGTCCGCTGACAGTAGCAACGCCAGCCCAAAGGATGATAGTTCGGTAAATATGGGTCTGCCTGACAAAGCTGATTCGGATGGCCCTGAAGCGGACCCGGCACCAGTACTAGCCGAAGATGCGACCATCATGATTCAGAATGGGACTGATGGACAGAATATGACGCTAACGCACAAGGGATTGATGGATATTTACAGACAGCTGCAGAACATGAATGAATGGATTGTGAGCTTTTTTTTAATTCTTGGTTTATGTAATATTTTACGATTCAATAGCTGATTTGTTTTTAAAAATAGGTGCTGCCCCATGCTATACAGCCATGACATGATGCATCGATAGTCATTTTATTTGGCCCCAATTTATGCTGAAACCAGTGCCGCCAGAAGACCATTGAGTAATTTAATTTTCTACGTGCAGAAACAACCAGTTGTGCACGGGCTCGTTCTGCCGGCAGTTGTCGGCAGCGTGGCCGCCTTCATCACCGTCTTGCTGTTGTGCTGTGTCAACTCGTGTCTGCGCAATACGGCCAGGAAACGCAGAAAGCGACGCATCAGGGTACGTGCGCACTTTTTTGATGGATTATGGCTCGCGCCTTGTTTTTTTGGGTTTGAAAATTGGTCATGATAATGTTTCAGTGGTATTGTTGTCGTTAGGGGGCGTTATGTGGGGGGCCTTCCGCCCACTGGGTATCCGGGTATTGGTGTCCTGAATTTTTCTCTGGAGTTATCCTTGTATCCTGAGTTTTTGGCCAATTGTGCCTGACCAATAAAACAGTTGTAAAATTAGCAAAAATCGACCATTCTCGCCTTAAATTTATTTGCAATCGCTTGCCAAAAATGCCATTTTTTACTATCTCAATGGTAATTTTTTTCAAATTGCCTTCCAAATTGCCTCATTTTGGACGCATTTTGAAAGAATTTCATGGGTTGTCCTTGGTCTTTTTGTGGCCAACGCTACGTCTTCCTAGCCAATTGTGTCGTTGGGGAGAGGAAACCCCCTGGTATCTGCATCCGGTATCCTGACTTTTTGTCCAGGGGTATCCTACCCTAAATGTTTTTCGAAAATCGTAAACATCGACCATTTTTGCCTTCATGCATGATGCAGAAAATCGCTTGCTCACGCAAGCATTATCCCAAAAAAGACAATTCTTTACGGTTCCAACACTGATTTTGCTCAATTTTCCTCTAAAAAAATTCCCTTGTTGAACCACCCCTTTGAACATCTGAGATTATATTTGGGAGCACTTCTCCTGGCGTTCGAGATTTTTGATTTTGGGTATCCGGTATCCGAAAATTTAGGATTTTGGGTATCCGATATCCTGACTTTTTGGTTTCCCAACGATACCACTGTAATGTTTGTACAACTGCTTGTGAAACAAAATATTACCGGGTTATTTGCTGGTTTATGTGCTCTGCAGATTTGACCTTGATCATCTGATGTTTCACACACAATGTCAAAAATGTGCTGGCGTTGCAGAAAGTTCAGAACACTTTGTTTGATGGGCGTGGCCAGAAATTTTAAAAATTCTTTTTTCATTTTCTGCACAACACTTTGTGGCTGATGGTATTGTCGTCAAATCATCTCGTCAAAGAAAGTCGTCTAACACATGAGCCCCAACTGAGCGCGAAAACTAATACATGTGTTCGATGACTTTATTTGACGAGATGATTTGACCACATTACTATAAGCCAACTTTGTTACTGCAAGCTCTCACATCCATTCGCTTGCAGAACCTGGCCGATTCTCTCAAAAACGACCGAGCGATGCTGTTGGGGGAGGACGATTCAGATGATGAGTTCTAAAGGGTGTGTCTGACGTGGAAATTACATGTATATGTAATTGACTTTGTTGTGGGTACGGGTCGGGGTTGCACTGCACACCAACTTTTGAAACAATGCGTGCTCAATGCGATCATTCCACTGAACTTGCAACACATCAAACTAACTTGGACCCATGGCCAGTCAATGTGCATATAATTTCGAAAATGTGGTGTTTTTTGTTGTTCAGTTGAGAAAAATTAGAACACCAGAAAAATATGCCGAATATTACTGCAAAATGTATCTTGGTTGGACGGACTGTACAACTGATGGGGTACTGTTATAATAATTGTGGTCTTTCGAAATTAACTGGTTTTTGTGGGTATTCCATTCGTGCATTGGCCTATGTATAGTCGTTCATTTTGTTGACGGTCCAAACAAAGTATACAGCAAATGTTTCATCGCAACAGCAGCCATCAAACAGCACGCATGTTTCAGCCCACGTTGTCGACCTGTTGGTTATCATGCACGATGATGTCTGCTATGTTTTCAAGGCGATGAAACATTTTCTGAATACCGTCTGTTTGTTGTTATACACGGGCAGATTTAATTTTATATCTGTTGGTTATCTGTGTTTTCTGCGCTGTAGACTGTAGTCTCTGTGTGACCAAATCATTATTATTGTTCAGTTTTCAGTGCGATTCCATGATTCGAATCTACTGTATGTATTTAAATTCAACTTACCATGTTTCTGGTCGAAATTTTGAACTTTGTGCTTGCAGCTTGTTTTTTATTGTCCTGTTTTGAGCTTGTATTTTGTTCTCTTCCTCCCGTGTAAGGATTATACACACATAATGACATCACTCTGTGGGTTTTTATTCAGCTGCAGGCTTGTTTTTATTGAGAAATCGGAAATTTTGTGTATAGTCCAACCACCAGCTCATGAGACGACTTTTTTTAAAGCTTGCTTGGCCAGATTCAAAAATGCACCGGTTACACGGGTTTTCGCAAACAAAAGAAAGAGATCGGGCTGAGAGACATGATGACAAGTTCCAGCTGGCTGACCTCAATTTGTTGCGTGCTTACGCGAACAGCAACGTCGTTCAACACGCAAATGTTTTGGGAGTCAAAAGGGAATTTACGCACCGAGGTGGAGAGCGTGTTTTAAAAAAATACATGCGTTTCTCTTTCTTTCACTTCCGAAATACGTGGAACCGCAACATTATTGGATCCGCGCAAACCAATTTCAAAAAAAGTCGTCTCATGAGTTCGTGGCTGGACTATACCGTATTTATTTTCCGTTATTATTATTGGATTGCTGGTCATTTTTTCTCATTGATTCTCATTTTTTGGCAATTAACTAGTCTTCCGCAATGTTTATCTCGCATTCCTTGGTGTTCATGACATTATTCATATTTTCTATTAAATTTTATATTTGGGTCGATTTTCGGTGATTTACAGTGGTAATTTGTTATTTTTATTTATCAGAGCTGTTGTCGTTATCACTATCAGTGACTCTTGTCATGTTGTAAATTATAGCCAATTTGTCATGGATAATTCCTAAAATTCGAATAAAATTGGGCAAATAAACCTTGTTGCGTTTTTGTCTTCTCACGCGAAGAGGAAGTCCCGTTTCGATCTGCTCTTGCTGACGGCTGGTGCACCAGGTCATCGTCGGTGCTGGGTTTATTACAGCCGTAGCAACGTATGACTTCGCCATCAAAAGTAATGGCAATTCATTTCAACAACAAAAACTTCACAAAACTGGCGGTGTACATTTTGTGCCAAAAAGTGGGTGCTTCATCATTTTCCTATTCAGAGCAGCCGCTCGATGCACTCTTTCCAGTTAACGTCATCAAATCTTCGATCGTTTGTGGAAAAGAGGAACCGGTTGACCTTTTTAGCTGAGTTTTTAAAGCATAAGAAAAGTTTGACCCAAATTTACTGTGGCGAACACACGACAGCATCTGTTGCACACGGGGTTGATTAAAAAAACTGGCTAAAGGTGAAGTTATACTCGTTCGTCGCGAACACGACGAACAAATTTGTATTGCATTTGCAGCGAGCTGTGTGCAGTTATTGAAACATTAGTTGTGTGCATTTCTTTACTGTGTCCGGCATCAACACTTTGATACTCGATTTGGTTAATCCTGCTTAATTGGCTCAAAAATAGAATTTGTTCGTCGTGTTCGTTGTGTTCGCTACGAACGAGTATAATAATCAAAAATTAAAATCCTTAATCAAAAACATTACCAAAAATTTTTTTTAATATTTTTGTGTTTTTTAAAACAGTGCTCTGATAAAGTTTGTTTCAACCCTTTCCACATCCACAACACATTTGAGGGTTGAGGCTAAGGCCGTCTTCACAATGACCCGGTTTCCCGGTTTTCCGGTTTCCCGGTTTCACGGTTGTTGTCTTCACAATGATCCGGTTTCCCGGTTTCCCGGTTTCACTTTTCCGGTTTCCCGGTTTCACGGTTGACGTCTTCACAATGACCCGGTTTCCCGGTTTCCCGGTTTGGCCTAATTATTTCGCGCCGGGAAACCGGAAAAAGTCAATTAGAACCGGTTCTAATTTTCATCCGGTTTTGATGCATCAGACGCATGCATTTGGCTCAGGATCGGTCCAAAATAGAACAATTTGACCATTTTAATATACCAATTGATTATGTTCAGTCTGTGTATTCATACTTACATTGCATTCTTCAGGCAAACAGCATCGCGTCAGCTCGTAAGGTTATTTCTGTACATTTTATATGTATTTGTTCGCTTTCTAGCAAGAAGCATGATGGTGGATCAAAAGTGTTCAAGTACCACACCTGCTTCAAAAATGGCATGCAAAAGATGATATGGCTATCAATTTGTTGTTCAGGCAAGCTGTTTTACTTAGCGCGAAGTGGCAATGCTCATAGCAAACAAAAACAAGAATGCAGTACATTAGGAGGTACACGTACAACATGTTGTTTTGAATGAACACAATAATCACCAAAAATGCTATGCTCCCAAGCATGCCAAAATATAAGGAGCTAGACGAATTTTGTGTACGGAACTCCACAACATGAGATACATATACCAAAACCAAACAGCCACGTCCCATTACGCCATCCGCTGCTCTCGGTGATGCTAATCCCGCTAATGTGCAGTGGCTCTAGATTGATAACTCAACCGTCAGCAAAAGCCAACGAAGTTTGGTATCATCACGTCTAGGTCTTTATATTCTTGTTTTGAAACTGTGAAACAATTCTGCTCATTCAAGCTCCTTAGATCTTGTTGGGAAACAATTGCTCTGGCCTATAGTTCACACTCATGTTGTGGAACAATTTTGAGCTTGTCTAGCTCTTTATATTCTGGTTTGTGAAACAGTTTTGCTCGTGTCAAGCTCCTTAGATCTTGTTCTATGACTACTTTCCTCCACTCTGGCTCTTGGTGGTCTTGTTTGTGTAGCGGTTTGCTTTTGTCTAGCTCCTTATATTCTTGTTTTGGAACTACTCACTCGTACAACAATCAGTACATAGGTATGTAATAAACGTTGATAGTTAAATTGGTCATGATTTCTCACGCACCACACTGAAAATCGTGAAACCGGGAAACCGGGTCATTGTGAAGACATGAAATTAGAACCGGAAAACCGGGAAACCGGAAAACCGGGAAACCGGGAAATCGGATTTGATTGTGAAGACGTCAACCGTGAAACCGGGAAACCGGGAAACCGGACAACCGGGAAACCGGAAAACCGGGAAACCGGGAAACCGGATCATTGTGAAGACGGCCTAACCGGGATTATGTGTCATTTCCTCGCGTGAGAAAGTTCCTTGCGTGAACATTCTCATCGCGTGTGACTTTTCCTTGCGTACATTTTTCTCGTGCTGCGACACTTCCTCGCGTCCATAGTTAAGGAATATTTGAAGTTTCCTCCTTATCAATCACCATAAGCAAGCCATGAAGCTATCAAAATCTCCGCATGACTTCAGCTTCCAGATACCTAATAACCCATTGCAGAAAGAACCACGAAGTTGGCGCGAAACACGAAATAAATAAAAACTTGCATATTTGTGTTCACAGCTCGTTTATTACCTACTTTACTGAAAGTGACTTTTTGCAAAGTTGCGGAGATTAAGCTTATGGTGGGAGATAGAAACGTGCGATGGTATGAAAAGTATGTATCAATGGAATCCGCTGCTCCATCTGCGTGCAAAGTACAATGCTATCTGAACAAGTGGGAAGCCGTGAAGCCATCAACAGCAATTGCATGCACATGTATACAGTATGTACATAGGTATGTACCCAAGACACCACCACCATCAAGATGTTGCAGCCAAGCGCACACGCACGTAAACACTGCCGAGGATCAGCCAGAGGATGTACACGACGCGAATACAGAATTTGAACAACCGCCTCACACCCTTTTGCAACATTAACAGTCAACGGATTATGTTCAAACTTGAGACTGGCGGCCTGTGCGTGCACATTGTGTGCCTTGTCAGCCAGTGTTGTTTGCAACGCAGTGCTGTGCTTTTGCTTTGTTTGCGCATCTGAAAATCTTTTTTGATGTTTATTTTTCCGCTTTTCAGCATTGGAATGTTCGGAACACAAGCCCGTAACAAGGGCAGAGACTTCGGTCCAGCGATCCAGGACCATTTGAATGTCAGAAAAGACGCAACAATTTTCCCGTTTCACTCAGCCCGGCATCGTGACGTTGTGTACGAATTCGCAGTCAGGAACACGTACAAGAATGGAACGCAACGCTGTGCATGTCTTGGATGTGAGAAAGCACATTGGGTACGGTTATGATTGGATTCTTTGACTAGTTTAGCGCTGTTATCATGCCCATCGACAGAAGTGAGTAGATTATAAGGTGACACTGAGCATTGATTACCATTTTTGGCATGGTCGTTCTTGTGGTCATGTGTCATGTCTTGTCTTGTGTTCCATACCTTTCATCTTCATTTGTTTTCAGAAACAGAAAGCGATTGATCAGAAGAAGAACAAACAAGACTGCAAGAATCTGAAGATCGCTAGGGTGTCGGTCAAAAATGGACGATTCGTGGACACCGACCCCGATTACCCGGAGCACGACAAACAGGGAAATCCACATTGGTGCACGTTCAAACAAAAGGAGGTTGCGGTTGTGAGCAGACAGAAGTACAGGTTCGAGTCCCCAAGTCTTTCTCCACAGTCTTGTCTTTATTGGGTCTCATCAGATCAATTTACATGTGAGCAACTAACTCGCGCTGATGTTTCAGGCAAAAATGCAAAGAGCTACAAACAAATGGTCAGGTGCCACTAAACACTGCACTCACGGCACTGGTCACGTCACTGCACCGTTGTGCAAACAGATGGACTGAGTCGAGATGCTTGAGCTCTCTTCCTTACATTTACAGGGCACAAGCAATCCGATTGAAGGCCACAGCAATGTTGACCTCTTCAGTGCAACGTCCAATCTGCATGAATCTGAATCCGCCCTGTCGTTTGATGCTAGGTACTTGAATCCAGCACTGTCATACGATACGCCAAATCATGATTTCTCTTATTTGTCCACTATGTGATTGTTGCATTTTCATTTTCCACCACTATATTGTTTCATTTTCGTTATCTTCCTTTCATTGTGTTTTGTTTTGCTCTCCCCTTAGTCTGTCTCTTTGCTTTATCTTGGGAATCAATGATATGATCGGTTTGCTTTATTTTGTGTTTCTCCAGTGTATCGTGTCAAATGTTGGTTTTTTTATATTTGTGTATAGGCAAACTACGCCAACACGAGCCCGATTTCGAAGGTGGTGTGTGTTCAAAACGAATAGAAAGAGAAAATCATCATGCTCCACTTTATATTCGTCAGTGTGTAACATATCCCAAATCAGCAGCCACGTATGAATGTTTCATTATTCTGTCAGCTGCGAAATCGGGCTCGTGTTGGTGTGGTTTGCCTTTACATGTATATTGTACACGTGTTGTATTCTGGTTATGTTGCAAAATGTTGTATCGAAGCTTCAATCGGTTCTTTTTAATTTGAGCAAATAACTGTGGAATAAACAAAACAGTTAATATTGAACCAGCATATACATACGCAACAATCCATTAATCGAAATACTGATGGGTTGGTATCCCTTGGTCACCGCTCACGCACGCGAGGAAGTGTCCTGGGGTCAATCTGTCCAGGTACGGTAGCACACGCGAGGAAAAGTCGCAGCGCGAGGAGAATCTGGCTTCACGTGAGGAACTTTCCCACGCGAGGAACTGACACAGGCAAGGAAAAGTCGCAGCGCGAGGAACTGTCCCCGGACCCTAACCGGGAGCGTGTGTGGGTACGGGTGCAGTGTTACACCACCACCACGTACATTACAGTATGCAGCAAGTTTAGTTGCACTAGCGGCTTTTGGAATAACCCTACCAAATAAGGAGTGAACATGCCAGTGCCATAGCTATGGCACACTGATGAGCACATTGGGCCCGAACCAAGAAACTCGATGCGTTGCTTTTTTCCTGCCCTGAAAGAGTAACAAAAATACACACGCGTTAATGAGTGTGAGTTAGGAACAATCTTCCGTCTTTTCTTTTGCTTGGAACGAGCCCGTAGATTGTGGTGGCCTTGCCCGCGTTCAAAAACTACAGATGAAGCTTTCCCGATAAGTGGCGCTGTGCCTAAGTTGTTTTGCCATGTTGCTTGCGTTCGCGTTGTGTTACTGTGCCGGTGACAGCGATGACATTTCGTAATACTGACCACCAACTGATGTATTGTCGGTGTGAGCTGGTAACCGGTTAGGTTGCAAAACAGTGCAACCCTTATTGTTGAAAAGTGCGAGTCGAAGCTGCATAGGTAGCCTGCAAACGCATAAAAACTGCATATACTTCACTGTCACCTATACCTGAACCTATAAGCTGGAGCTTCTGAAACTAAGAGTGCCCCCTGCAGGGTACACCACACCCTATGGTTGCACAGTTGGGTGAGGCAGAATGCGTAAAACGATGACAACACAAAGCGAAGCTGCTGTCTCCGTACTTTTCGTCTTGCCTGCTTCAAACCACACGCTTTGAACAGACCAACCAAACTTCAACTGCTGAACATGTGAGGTGAGGAGTATATCAGCGTCGCTCCCATCAGTTGCCTGGATGCATCACACTGCTGCAACTTTACAACGACACAAAACACAAGAAGCGCTGTTGGTAATGCAATAAAACGCAAAAGAAACGGACCCCAGCCTGCGGCAGGCAGCTTTTGCTCCATAACATGGTACACACTTGGTGAAAGTAAAAGTTGAAAGCTGCACGCGACTACGCTTGCCGCCTGGCTGGTTTTCGAGGCCCCTATGTAGGCCGTTGCTCATCTCAATCAACAGTCATCTAGCACTGGTTGACGAGCTTGGGTACTGGTGCATTTGGCGTACCCACTGGGCCTGTTGCAGGGGTCCAGGCAGGCTCTGGCTAGCACTTTACATAAGGTATATGTTATGCTTGGCTCAAATAGGCGAATACACGCCAGCTATAAAGGCATGGGCTTTGTAACTGCATGGTTAGTTACTCCAAAGTCACCAATGCCCATAATTACATAATACGTTGTGTAATTCAAGCTTGTGAACGCACCCGCTGTGAGTGTTACCCGCCACCAAGTTTACAGTGACTTTTCTGCTGCAATCGTCAAACGCGCAGGAAAAGCGGTCGGGCGGGCGCTTTTTGTTCACATAAAATTTTGGTGCGATTGACGCCGGAGCTTGTGTGAGTTCGGGTTTTCAAGTGAACCTGTGACAAGATATTTTTACGGATAAAATTTTATTGGCAGATTTTATATGTTCTGCATGAGAAGTTTTCGTGACATATATCAGCTGTCTTCGGAAAATAGACTTGAGATGACTCAATAGCTTGCCAACCTCAATATCACGGGGCACACAAAGCGTCAGTTTTCTTCAACTTCGCCTATCTCGCAATAATATTCTAATAAGCCATCTCTGCGACGCCGAAAGTCCATAAACGCTTTCACAGATGTGCCCGTTAAGACTAAACAGCCCCTTCGCTTTGTGCGCATCGACCCTTGATTCTACCTGAAGCGACTGCATCCATGTGCGTGCAAAGCGGAAAGCACACCAGAACTTTTGTTCGCAAGAAGACAGAACGGTTCCTTTTCAGCGCTCGACGCAGCGCTTTTTGTTTTCGATGCTGGCTCCCTCCAGACTTTTTGTTTTTAGTGAGCTCTCGCTCAACAAAATATGCAGTCAACTGAGCAACTTCAGAACTTTTTTCTCGCCGCCGCTAACCCCGAAAACTTAAAATTTCAAATGTATATACACTGAAGACTACAATGTTTCGGGTGACCGGTGTGAAAAGACAACCAGCGGCTAATAGATGCAACGGACTTTCTTCCTTTCTCGTTGTAAAAAGTTACCTTTTTCGCACTGAGTATGACTAACGTCCCAGAGACTTCTTTGAACTTGTTTTGTCAAGGAAGACAATTTGCCGAGATAGCGATCTGCTTGTTCTAGGAAGTTCCTAGACAGCTTGAGCATAGTTTGAAAATTTCTGCTCCTTAATCACCCGTACCTGACTGACCTGAGAACCTTCACACGCAACCTTTTTCCGCAGCCCAAGCCTAACGCGCATTCCCCCTTTCAATTTCAGGGAGTGTTGTCCCCCTTCGCTCGGTGTCGGTGTATGCGCGTGCGAGGATCGCGTAACACGACCTTTCTCGAAAAACAACAACCTCTGACGGGTGCTAAGTGCTTCAAACGATCGTTAACTTCTTTTGGGAAGCACGCCCACCCCCGTTTCCAATTGCGTGTTTGTTTGTGTTTGTCTTCTTGCTCTCTCACTCAGTCGTCAAGTAACATTCGCTGTGTGCGCGCAACGGGAATTTTTGTTCTTTCTGGACCAGAGAGGCGGCTGTAGTCTGGTGCAACCCTTAAAAATATACAGAATTAGTCATCATCAAAATTAGTTACAATATCAACTAGATCATACCAAGTTTGCTACACCGTCTGCTGAACAAAAAAGCGCGACACAATTTTAATCATAAAAACGACCAGCTCTGAACGGTTTGGAGATAAACCGGACAAAACTTGAATCAACATTCTATCGGCCTTGCAAAATCAGGCCTCTACATACTTACCGAACTGGACTCTCCACAACAACATCACCGAATACAGTGAAACATCAGTCAGCGAGACATTCGGTGTCTCGTTGAATAAACGACGAACGCGAATTAAATCGTAATTCTCCGGATACTCGGAGAATCGATCGATCTAAAATAATCGATAAATACACTGATTGTTTGACAACACACGATGGGTGACGAAGAGCCACAGACGGCGCAGGATGATGTTTCATTCTTACGAACGGTGAGCGAGATTTCATACGCTATGTATACACATGTTGACGGTTGTGTTGTTGCGTATCCGTATCGGGTCACTAATCCGACTATATACCAGACAAATTATCGCCAGGCGTGGTGGGTCTGATGTTCAGTTTTGATAACAGGATCAGCTTGCAGCTGCATACAAATCGCCTTGGCTAAATCCGCAAGAGGAAATTTTCAATCATCTGTTATAAAAGTCTCCAGCACTCTACTTGAAGCAAACTTTTTTTGCGCCAGCTATTTAGTACTGTACACATTTTTCTATGACACCTTGACATCTTTCTGTGAAAACACCTTTGCCCCGATGTGGCTCCCACCCCACAGTGTATATCTGTGTGAGTTCAACAATAATGTATCCCATAACACTGTTTTGTATGGGACGGGATTTACTGCACATTTACCTAGATTGTTTTTCACCGCATCAGCGATGGTGTGTTCAGAGGCTTTGCTAACTTACCGCAGCAAATAGAGTTTCGCACATGCCTGTTATCCGGCTTCAATGGCAAGTTCGCGGGAAACATTTCATTTGTGTATACCAGATTTTGGGCCACAAAAAGGTTATACGAGCTGCGCGCGCCGTGTTTTATGACACGTTTATCTCTGTTTTCGCGCGTTTTAGTCATTTTTTGGGTTCCGATTCTTTTTTCAATTCAACCGCCCATTATCTACGTATGTATGTCACACCATACACGCAACGCACCCAATATTGAACACTTCGGGATAGGTGATAGATTTTAGAGGTGTCTGTTTGCACTTTGCCAATCAAAGTTATAAAACAGCACGTGCGTGGTTTCGGTGAAAAAGTACAAGATTTCGTGTCATACCGCTTGTAGAATTCAACCAATGCCCTCCCTAACTCCATTTCAATGTCTCGGATTTGCTGTATCATAGAAGCCGGCTATTCGATTTCCCTTCGGGCCTCGTGTTTGTGTCTGAAAATTCACCATCCTTGGTCCATCGATAATCAGCAGGGACTCTGAACCAGATCTCAAACTCATGTTTTCGTTGACAGATACTAAATGCTGATGTATGTATATGTGTGCAACCATGCTGTTGTTTATGTGTCCGGTGATAAAAAAGAAAGTTCGATACCAAACCGAGTCAAGAACTTGTATCATACCCGAGCTTTGAAAAATACTGGCCGCAATGTTTTATTGCAATTTTGCATATTTTGTAGCATTTTGTGCCTTAGTTTTTGCATATTTGCATATTTTTCTCTTTTCCATTTTTAAATTCCCACTGCCTTCAAAGCTGGGAAGCGGAACTTCTTTCCGACTCCAGGTTATAGTTTTGGGAGTTGGGGTGTACAACCTCAGTTTCCTACCTTACTTGGTTACTCATCGCAACAATCGTGTGCGTGCAAGAATCTCCGGCAGGAAGCCGTCTTTGACAGCGGAATAAAGCATTTTCCTCTAAGAGTTCAGCAAACGACCCATAAAAAACGCAACCAGACGTGCATGTCTTACACATGCATGAAAACCCAAAGCGGCGAATCATGGTGTACCACGAATAGTTTTTGTGCGTAAAATCTTGCTTCAGCTGACTTTTTGTGGTTACTATTATGATCGTGCAGTCATGCTTCGCTATAATATGCCATGCAACAAACCTGTGATAAAAAGTGTAAGGCCGCTCTCTGACAAACGCGAAAAGCGAAAAGCAAAAAGTTCAGCACAACAGCAACTCCTTAACCACGGGCCTAAACCACAGTGATGCTCAAACAAAATGTTTCAGAGGCTGTTTGGCGTGCGCTGTGGATGATGACTACGCTGAAAAACTTTTTGCTTTTTGCTTTTGTCAGAGAGCGGCCTAGCGTGGAATTATAGTCGGGCTGGCGACCCGTACCGCGCGCGCGTGTTTGCACGCATGCGGGTGTGAAAGAGTCGAAATTTGTTTATAATAGACACGTTTAGAACAATATCCCGTTATCACACTTCCAAATTAGTGGATATGATACGTAAATATTCGAGTGGTCGCCGCGCTCAAAAAATGGTCGCTGCGCCCAAAATTTCCGAAGTTGAAAAATTTGAGCTTTTTTGGCAAATTTTCAAAGTTTCAGTTTTGACTATAAATGATGTTTAAACGTTGCACAGAATCATTTGAAGCTCATAAAAGCCATGAGCTGTTGACTTCCACACACTACGCATGAGCTACAGCATCTTCATCCATCAAAGTGGTCGAGGCTCTGGTCGCGCCCAACATAGAAATTGTTTGGTTTCTTCACGTGTATTTGAAAAAATTTTTTTGTTCAACGTGGGACCTGTCATGTAAACGCCTAAACATTCCAAAAAATAAAAACAGTGACGCGGCGTGCATCCTCCTGGGAAAATGATAGCATCCGAGCAACTATAATTCCATCTTAATCAGACCATACCATAAATTATATACTGTAGATGCAAATCTGTGATAAAACCATAGATTATCTTCCGGTGAATCATCATCAGCCAAGCTATATTTTGCCGGCCACGCATTCACATATATGACACACTTCAAGTGTTTTTGCCTGCCTGGAACAACACTCAACTTGCACGCTTTGTGCCATATGCACATGCCGAAAAGTAACTTTTCCCAGCGGTACACAGTGCATGCGTGTGAGCTGGCTGTTCATATATCGTGGGTGAAACATCAGCTACAGTATACGGTCGCTGCCTTATGTCTCTATCTGGATCGTCCAGCACCTGATGTCTCATCTGGTCTATATAAACGGCCTGCTGCTGCATCATCTCCATTGGAAGTTACTTTTGCGGCCATACTGTGTGCGTGCTCTCGCACCCGTTTACAAAATGACGCTGCATGTCTACGCTGCCACGAATCTGTTTGAGCCTGTTTGTCGTTTGTGCCCATAATGCATCCACGACATCGATGCCCTTGCCTGATGTTTCACAGTGGCCAGTGGGGTCTGATAAATAATCCCTCTCAACTTTGGCTCATTTTACCCAGCCAGTACTGTGGTACTTACTGTGACACTTGACCAAAACCCCTTCATAGTGCAGTGCTTGCCCGCAAATGACTATATCGAAACAAACTGTGGTGTTGTTCCTCGCCATACATGTGTGAGTACCGCACTGTTACGAGCGCATTTTAACAGCTTTTTCGGGCCGCCGGCGGTGTTTTTTTGTCGGCAACATGGTTTGCCTCTCTTTAAATGGGGGACAAGTAGCTGTCTTTTTGCCGCCGTCACTCAGCGTGTGCGAAACAAATCCGACTCTCGCTTTTGTGTGACATTTTTTGCTGTTTGTTGTTGTTGCTGTATTTCAGGTCCACCCTAAGGACCAAATGGGCAGCTTCAACCACGGTTGGGCAAAAAAACGACGGCGTTTTTTCTTAAAAAAACGACGTTTTTAAAAAAAACGTCAGGGTCGTTTTTCGTTTTTTTAAATTCTGAATTTCCTTGATTTCCCTGATTTTTCAGGGAAAGCACCCTGATTTTCAAGGAAAATCATTTTTTTGTTCCATTTTTTTCAAAAAAATTTCGACCAATTTTTACTTTGTCGAGGTACGTCGATATACGGAGTTTGACTTTCAATGATGACCCCGGCCAAAGTTGGTCCCATGATGCGGGTCTGATATGGGATGTTAACAACTCGCTAGAAAAGGGTTGAAACCCGTTTATTTTGCCTCAGAACACATAGAATTACTTCATTTAACCACGTTTCTTCCCAACATGAGTGTTTTCCAACTTTTTTGGGGCATATTTCGGTCATCTGGGCGTTTTTTTTAAAAAGCGAATTTTTGAAAAAAAACGTTTTTTGCCCAACCCTGGCTTCAACCGTCCAGAGACGTTGTGATCGGCGGAAAGAAAATCCGTTGAAAACCAATAGTCTCGGCCGAGCAATAAATAACCGTCATCTCAACGGTCTGCCTGGTCCAGTCTATGATTTCAACGTTCACACACGATGTGAAACATCACTGCCCAATGCGCTTTATGCCTTTATTCTGATCACATATAACTGTAGACCAGTAGTTTACCAATGATGTATCACAGACCGTGTATAAGACAACTACTCAAACCCCGAACTTAAGCATGCACTAGGACTAGAACGACTCCACAGTCTATGGTCCCCAGGACTTCAAAAAAGCAAAGGCTTGCCAATGCGCGATGGAGGAAATGCAACGAAACTCTGTCAAGCTCCTGTACACAGTGGGGCCGGAGCTGGAACGGTTTTCAACCCTTACACACGGTTTTTTGTGCACAGTATCTGGCGGAAGTCGCTGCGGTGCCACCCCGGCGACCAGCTGGTGAGGGTGAGTTGTCAAAATAATCTCCTGCGGCACCGCCACTCTGATTAAATGACAGTTTCACCTGGATTGCCATTGTATTTTATTGACTGTGAGTGTTATTCATGGTGCTCGGGAGATCATGCTGTTCCCAAATGCGGACCGTTTCCCAATTTTTCGACAAAATATATATGTGATCAGCGTTCTGAGCTGTTGGTATGATCACTTGAGCAGCAAATGCACTCTATAAAACAGATACATAGAAACCCTCAAACAGACTGAATGTCAAAAGTTTAGAGGTTGATGTTTCAAAACCGCGTTTGTTGTTCGGCACCACGCTGCTGCACTGCACACAAACACCATCGGCGCGGCGGCCGCGATTGTCCCGCCCCGCCCCGCGGTGCCCGCTCTCGAGGAACCAAAAACCGCCGCCGGGCCCACTGTGAACAAGCCTTCAATTGTCCTGCGCTGATTATTACAATTACTCATCGCTAGTGCGTTTTTACTGCCCGCGGCCAAACTTGTTGTGTCACGCACGCGAACGGTCGATTCATTATGTTGTTACATGATGCTTCATGTGCACCAAAGCATACACGCCCATCTGCTTCTTGTCAAAATCATATTTGCGTGCCGCAAGATAGACTCAGAAAGAATCCGCGGAATTCTCGGAATGACATATGCACAAAAGCGATTGGATGTGCTTCAACCTGAATCGATGCGGCCAAAATGTGTAATGGAATTCGAGAATTCGACGTGATGCAACAAAAATGATTTTACATGTCATGTACAATATGCGCATCATGGTATATTATTATGAGAACTGCGGTACAGAGTCCTCCTCACCCGCAGCAAGGACACAGGACCCTTACCTAGTGCATACGCTGCGCCTGTATTATTGTGCATGAGTCTGACTTTGATTGTTTCATCCTGAAAAGATGATTATTCGCGCAATCTTCCATCTGATCGGCAAACACAATCTGGGCCCGAGGTGTTTTCAATGTTTGTTTCTGTTTGAATAGTGCGCCGCTCGGCGGGATTTCAATTTGGTCACTGGGACACGCACAGCGCGCAGGTCAAACAAAATAATGACGGCGCGTTCATTCACGCCCACCAGTACCATGGTCATCGAACAGCTTTTTTTAATTTCTACATTCATTCAACTGAGGACTAAACGAGGCAGTGAGACAAAGCTGTGGTCATTGCACCGTAGGTTTGTCTATGAAGTCAAAAGATAACCTTCCCAGTTATATCCACAGGCACGACGACGAACCAGGAAGGCAGGAACACAAACCGCACACAGCGCACGGAGCAGCAGGAGCTAATCGGAGCTAGCATGGTAATGCTAAGCGACATATGGTTGATTCCTTATATTGCGTGAGTTGAAAAATTTAAACTCACGCCATTTTCACAAGACTTAACTTGAGAAGCCCAAACTTGCACACAACTTGTACGGCGTGGACTTCTAGGTCCACACAAAATTTCATTCCGCTGCGTGCCCACTCGCGCGATCGCGGGCAAGATACAGTTGAAATTTTTGTAAAAACGTTCTTTCCCTTTTTTTTTTCCACAAAAAACTAGTCAGGGCCCAGACGTTACTGAACACCAGAAATGTTAATATCGCATATAGGGTTTTCGCACACGAGAAACACGATGGTGCTATCGCTGACTTCGTAACTCCACGACTGAGACCGGTTCCAGACCATGACCACGACTTTTTGTATGTAAAGTGTGCTTCCCGAAGTAAAATTTCGCCGAAAAGTTGGGTTACCAGAACTATTAAAGTTGTTTATGTGGTTTTCGCACTCGAGAAACACGGTGGTGCTATCGCCGAGTTCGTAACTTTTAGTATGAACGGTTCCAGACCATGACTTTTTGTACAGAAAGTATGGTTCTAAAGCCAAAATCAGCGGTTATATGTGTTTTTAATCGTTGTTACGTCAAACATATATTAATTCCAATTGGTTAAATGTTTTTCAGCTCAAAAAGAGCCATAATGGACGCTCAGACACACACAACAATGCATTAGTGCACGCTACGCAGTTGCCTGATTGATAAAGCGCACAATGTATTACCCACAACACACAGCCAGCCAGCCAGCACACACACACAGGCAGGCAGCCAGCACACACACACACACAGGCAGCCAGCACAACAGGCAATGCAGCAATGCACGCGTAGTTACATATGTAGTAAAGCTTGTGAAGGAGATTGGCGAAGCGATGTCCGAGCGGTATAACGCGCAGCACTGAAGATGAAAGGCCGCGGGTTCAAGCATTCACGCGCGCAGCTAACTTTGTTTTATCTTACTAACTTTTAATGAATTCTGGGTAACGTTTTTCAGTTTTTTTCGTGTTTTTATTTGAGATTAATTATTAAGCACAGGTGCGGTTCGCAGTTTATGCGCTGTGATGTCATTCATGATAAAATACCCACAAGATATCAACTTGTTAATTAAAATTGCTGTTGCTCTCTAACATTCGAAGCTTTTTCCGCATGTATAATTTGACTTTCGTGGGAAAGTTAAATAGTAGTTTTTACGTAACATTGAATCCAAGATCAGATGCAGCGGCCAACACCAAAGCAATCTGGAGACTGATGTTTGACACTTATTTCGTTGCTGAAGCTGAAGGGACAGGTTGCATGGAAGTTCATTGCACAGCTTTGCTTGGTACTAAACCAACAAGTGCCATTCTCTGAGACGATGCGCAATCAGTGCGCTATAAATGATGGTACCTAGGGTGTCAAATACATACCTGGCGGTAAATTAAAAAAAAATAAATAACTTGACAAGTTACCATGTTCCTCAAAAGCATGGACATGCGCGTGGGGCACTGCGTTGGTTTTGTTTCAGTGGTGGGTGAAGACGCAGACACAAGCGTGTCTCCATTGTTAGAACCCCATAGTGAAATCGAAACACAAAATTGGCCTTATGTCACGATAACCACCGACTCATATATCCTGCCAAAAAGTACAGCATCCTTAAACTAACCCCCACACCTCATTGCGCTCATGTGCGTTGATTACTTGAGAAAAGTCTGATGGTCGACATTTTCTTAGTTAGAACCATTGCTTGCCGGAACTGAAAACTTTCTGTGGCTGATTTATCCCGGGTTCTCTGTTTGGCGCTTGCGCGATATAAAAGAACGACACAAGAAAGAAAAATGCCCCAAGGGGCATAAAAGAAATATGGTTCCGTCCCTGGCTGACTAGCATAAAAGAACGATACTAGCTTGCACCACTTTGCTGATGTTTCATTAGGCACTGGAATAAACGTAAGTGTGTTCTGAGCTGTTTGATACCGAAACAGTAGACATTGAACCATATTCCCGGCGCGAACTCTTTTGAATCAACACCCAGCCGATATCGAAACTTTCGTGCAAACACACATATTTAGGCAACTGTTTCTTCTTTTCAACCTCACGACGGTAACTGTGCAGTCTTCGGCTGCGCACGATGGTTCAACAAGGAGAGAAATAAAGAGAATATTGCAATGTTTCAATATCTCCGTGCCCTGTGTCTCTGGTGGCAAGACAGCACGCGCCGGGAATATGGTTCAATGTCTACTGTTTCGGTATCAAACAGCTCAGAACACACTTACGTTTATTCCAGTGCCTAATGAAACATCAGCAAAGTGGTGCAAGCTAGTATCGTTCTTTTATGCCAGTCAGCCAGGGAACCATATTTCTTTTATGCCCCTTGGGGCATTTTTCTTTCTTGTATATGTATACTTATTCATTCAAAAAAACCTGCGCAATTCATTCTCATTGATGAAAAAACAAAGAACATAGAATTATGCATATACTGCATACAAACAAATAAAGCAGGGAGGGATTTCACCATGGCATCTCACGTTTCATATACACTTCCCAACGCACGCACTTCCTTTATTCTCAGCAGCTCATAAACTCGTGTGCGTGAAGCTTGACATGCCGCACCATCCAGGACCTGCCAAAAATAACTTCGAGTTCTTAGCGTTCCACAATTTGTACTCAAATTTCATGGAGCGTTGGTAGGGTCATTTTGTCAGTTCTCGTTCCAAATAGTGGGGAGCGCCAATAATTCATTCAAGTCGTCTCCGTTGCTCGGTTTCCACGGCACTTTTTCTTTCGCGTACGCCGTACGCCACACAACCAGACTTGTGCGCGCATGTGGCCAAGCGAACTTTTTTATATGAAAGAACTACAACAATGTGCATGTGTATCAGTAGCTCGATCATAGTATATACATACATTCGAAAACCTGGTGAAAGATTCTTGGGTGTGTACAATATGGGACGGCTTTCTGCTATATGCAGGAAATCTTGAGCTTAAAGTCATTCTGGCGTAGATTCGCGAAATTGACCCGAATCCGAGCGGTGATAAAAATTCCACGGTATACCATACGTCGTTCAATGATATTATTTTTAGAACCAAGTGTGTTTTTCCTTACATATTCACTGCATGAAAGTTCCATGAAGTTTTTTCAACACCTTAGGCTATAATAGTGGCGCAGGCTTCTATATTTCATTCAAGTGCCATGTGAGCTGCGTCACGTATCACGCATACTGTATGTAAATACCTATGTACTGTATTTATACTGGATGTTTGGAACGTTTTTGTGTGTTTTGTTTGGAATCAGTGTGCTAATGGTCAGCTCTATATAATGTACACTCTCGAAGCACGTTGAAAGTTTCATCAGAGGTCGCTTCACAGAGCTACAATACAGTGTGTACATTGGGTTGACTCGGAGCCATGCTGCAACTGCGCTTTTATGGTCATGGCACTAATATTTTGAATGCCCAAACACATGGTTGCTTTAAAACTGAGTTCCAAATTGATGCTGCGTTGCCGAAACGCAGTTTATGAAACGTTAGTCAAGGACTGAGCGAAGAAGCATTGCATCGACAACAATAGCAGCTGAAGTGTATTCCTTGAAAACTATCCAAAAAAAAAACAAAACAACCTTGTTCTCGCAATAGTGCGTGTTTGAGTCATAAGGACGCAAATGCAAGCAGTACAACACAATGGTGAGGTACATACTTCGTTGGCCATTTGTTTGTCAGAAGGGCCCATCTGCGCAAGTGATGAAGTGCTTTTACGTTTCCCGTGTGTCCCAGCAGAGAGACGGAAGTATTGCATGTGGGCGATGCCAAAGCAACAAAAAAACTGAAAAGTTCTGTTATTGGCCTCTGCTCTATGCAGAAGTATACGTACATAGTATAAGCCGGGTTATCCACATTATACGATTTAGGATTAAGTGCAAAATCTCCATTTATGATCCTCATGAGAAGCTCTTTTTGGGGCCAAAGTATAGGAACTGGTCTGAGCTTTTTTCAACTGTTCGCTGCGAAAAATGCTCGTTTTAGACAAATTTGTCGCGCAGAACAACAAAATTACATTGTGCGGTAACTGTACATAAATGCAGCCGTGTCAATTATCAATACGCCATTGTTAGGCCTTTCAAATATAAATTAACCCAATGAAACATCATGTCGGTGAGCGAAACAGACCCGCTGCCGATGATACCGCCTGATGCTGATCAGACGTCGTTTAAAATCGTGAGTGGAAACGAGATCAAAACTGATTCGGCTCAAAAAAATTCTTGCTTTAATGACCGGTAAAGGCAAACTACGCCAACACGAGCCCGATTTCGGAGGTGGTAGAATAGTGAAACATTCACACGTGGCTGCTGATTTGGGAAACGTTACACGTTGTGGAATACAACGTGGTGCATGAGGATTTCTCTTTCTTTGCGTTTTGCTAGTGCACCAACTCCGAAATCGGGCTCGTGTTGGCGTAGTTTGCCTTTAAAATCTATTTGGCTTCCATCAGAATATCGGATCTAAATCAGTGTCCAAAATGAAGTTAATCGTTAGGTATGTATTTATACGCGATAGCGGGCAGATTTTTTGGGCGCAACACCTTGCATTTCAGAGGCAACGGCTTTCGCTGCACTTCAAAACATAATTATCCCGAATATTTTCACTTCTTTAAATTTTGATGTTGAGAAACACCAAAACTACAAATATGCGGCTGGGCGAAACAGTTGGTCATAATTTTATGCCTGTTTTACAGGGTGACATCGTTGGCATGTCATGTATCGTCACGACCAAGGAGGGCCTGGCCACATCCAACCGTGTCTGCTTGTCGGCGGAGGGATTTGGCGGACGGCTGTGTTCGTTGGAGATCACCTCGGATAGGGTGCGTTTGGGATTAAAATTGATTTCATATGTAGTTATTTCAAGTCATGGTCAGGGTTTTGGAATAAGCCATCAGGTTTGTAACATTATACAATCACATCTAACGACGATTTTCGCCCGTCTCTGCGAAAGATCTGAACCACCGCAACCTAAACCATGCATGCAATTCATATTTTGCGCGTCTTGAGTTCATACCGCAATTTCGCATTTTGACTATTAACACCGTCCCGAAAACGTTATAGTTAGTCTCATCTTTCAGGCTGAATTATCGGATTCTGAAAATTCTGCCATGTCATCAACAGAAAATGTCACAACCCGACCTCATTAAGTGCGTTTCTATTACCTACGCATTTAGAGTCCTGAAACATCAACCGATCCAGTGTTTCCAACGCGTGCATATTTTACTGCAGAACGTCCCACCCGACATGTCCATCTGCATGTTCTTCATCAACCAAGCCCTGTCCGTACGTGCGCTCACCGAAATGTTGAAAAAGGAGAACTCTGGCCAGGTGAAGGTATAACAAGGACAAGTTTGCCAGCTGGCTAAGGACATTTTTATGTGATTTTGCCGTAAAGATATCTGCTTTTGTGGTCAAAAGTCGCACCTTGACACGTTTCAGGAAACTGTCATCCGACTTTTGATCACAACACGATCACCCTGCTCTTGAATAAAATCTGCCAATCAAACATAGAATTGCATAACTAAAAAAATTAAAAAAAACAAGACAAAAGACGAAAAACATGAAACGTCAGTGCGCTAGATAAAGTCTAACAGATTGTGCCTGATCCCAGAAGGACGGCAGCGGTGGCGGAGGTGGCGGAGCGAACAAAACGTTGCTGTATGGTCACGCGATTCAGCTGTTGCACTGCCAGAGCTTGATGGTTGGTCGTATTGCTGATCTTTTTGGGTAATATAGTTTTGTCGTAAAATCATGACGAGTTGTCAATCTTCTCAAATCAAGCAATAATACATGAGCCCCAAATGAGCGCGAAGAAATAATACGATTTGACGAAAAGATTTTACGCCATGATTTAACGACGTTACTATAAGCCTTCTTTTTTACACGCGGACTCCGATAAAGTGGAGGCGCACATACTGTATGTATATGTACAGTATGTATGCAGCTTTCAGCCTAAAGGCCAAATCCTAAAAGTTTTTTTACCTGTATAGCGCACGTTTGAAAATTGTTTTTATCTGCTGGTGCTTGTTTAGAATTTGGCGATTCTAAGCCAAATATCATATGCAAAACATGCGACCATGAGCGCGGGGCGCGAAATTTTGAATTTGCACGCGCGCCTATGCCAAATTTCATCCGCCGCGCGAACCGCCCGATTCCTTATCTTTGAAGCGCATTAGAGTGAGATACACATGCGTCTAAGCGATCTTTTTTCATTCTTCTCTGCGAAAAAATGGTGGCCGTCTTTCAGGGGCCACTTTTGATCAAAGGGGGCTAAGACCCCTCGTTGGCCCTCCTTTATCCGCTCTGCTGTTTCGATACTGCAAGGTGGTTTGCCCTAAGTGAAGTTGGTTTATCAATCTTTGATCAGTGTTGCCCAGTGTGAAAAGTAGTCACGCGCAAGTTGTCGAACAACTTACCAATTACAGCGCATCTAATAAAGCGTACAGGAATTGAGTTTGACCAATGACTTCGCATTGTATCTTTTCAGTACCTCACATCTCTATCCACGTGCTCAACATCCGACAAATTGGCCTTTGATGTCGGTCTACAGGAACATGTTAAAGGTACAGATTGGTGCATGGGGTTCCAGATTCTTCGTTTTGAATTTTTTCTCTTCGAAATTCAGTAGTTTATGACAAAATATTGTCTTCAATTGTATATGTAAACAGTAACATTCTCTGTATTTTATGAGCTGGTGGAAAATTTCGGTGGGTCGATTTTGTTTTTTAAACATAAAAGTGCACATTTACAGCCGGCAAAAGCACGGGTGCGTAAGTTTATGAAGCGGCACTGCCACATCCATCGTGACACAAAACACTTTACCTGTTTTATTTGTTATCCACGTTGTGAATTCCGCAATAAGTATGCCCCATCACTCAGAGGTCGATTATACAGTGATCCCTATTTGAAAATAAACACAGAATTGCGTGCGTGAATATACACACAAATAATAATAAAATAATAATAATAAAATAATCCCACATATACCCGCACGTGTTTGTGCCCGACGTGCGTGTCACATGAAACATCAGCCAATAAACCACGCAGGTGAATCGTGCTGGTGGACCGTGCAGCCGGCCTCCAAACAACGCAGTGAGGGTGAGAAGGTCAGGGTGGGCGATGACGTCATCCTTGTCAGTGTTGCTACCGAGCGATATTTGGTACGTTCGCGTGATGTTTCAATTTTGTGACTTTTAGCGCTGAGGTGATTCGATTTGCGCATAAGTTGCGTCCATGGGTCTCATATTTCGCCTACTTTTCGCTGATGATTGGGCAAGTAAGCCCGGGTCACCACTGATCATAACATGATGAATTTATGAAATCAGCCACACCAGCCAGCCTTGTTAACACGTGTGCACTTCTTGGCAAACCACACCTGTTCGCACGTGCCCTGCACAGCTGATGTTTCACAGACTGTGAACGTGTGCGATCAATTATTCGACTCAAGGAAAAACTGCGGCCTGAAGCAAGGGTGTAAGGAGCAACATTTTCTAACTTGTATTCCCCAATACATGAACCTATATATCTTCTGCAGCACGTGATGGTGCAAGGCAAAACGGCCACCGTCGTCGCTTCTTTCCATCAAACGCTCTGGAATTGCAACCCAGTCAGTTCGGGCAGCGTTCGGGCACGATGTCTCGGTTGGTGTGACTTCTTTTATCGTTGATTTTTTTAACCGTTTCAGCAGCAATATTTGATCTCTTTTTTCTTAAGCTGAAAGTCGGTTTCAGTTTTGGTGATCAGTCTTGGTGTGGGAACTGGCCATATCATTCAGTCACATTAACCAGTTAGGCGTTGCTGAAAGATGGGATCGGACGAAACATCACTAATTTGAAAATCGGTTATGACTTTTCGATGACAAAGCACTGACCGCGTTAAAAACACAAGAACAACTTTCAAAACCGTCATTCTGAGTCGCCTTGCTGTTTCAGGTTTCGTCTACGGCAGTGACGTTGTGCGTCTGTACCACGGCACGGATGAGTGTTTGACCATACCGGAGAATTGGAGTGACCATCCACAGCATAAGTATGCATATGTTTTTTTTCGTGAGAAGTTTGCCTGAAAAAACCTGGGAAAGTTCCAATGAAACGGCGAAAGCGAAACACCTCGAGTTAACTTTGGCACCACGGGGTAAAAAATAAAGATAGACGGACAATTTATTTTAAAATTTCTTGCTGACATTTTGGCGAAATTGCGTTTATCAAGTACAAGCCATAAACAAAAAACGAAACTGCTAATATTGGTCGCACAATGACTACATAAGAATTCATCCAAAAATTTTCCTGAATGGTAAGGGCGAACTGAGGTTAAAACCGGAATCCGGAAACCGGAAATAATTTGCATACAAAAATACAAAACATTTCCGGACTCCGGAAATATTTCCGGAAAACGCAGAAATTTACATGAAAAAATAATGCGTTTTCCGGAAATATTTCCGGATTCAACCTTAGTCCGCCCTTAGGCACGTCTCGCTGCAGATCACAAGCGTTCTATTTATATTTTTTCCAAAACATTTCTGCCGATATCACGCTCACTGTGTTCAAGCGGCGAACAACATCTATGTAAAATTACATGCAACACATTGATAACTTCAGCTCAAAACATTACCCCAAAAAAATCTTTTTCCTGCGAAGGTGTCCATACTTTAGCAAAGGCAGCCGCAGCGGAGCAGCCACAAACACACGTATAGCCTGTTGTAGCAAGCTGATATACACAACACACAGACACACACAGCCAGGCAGGCAGGCAGGCAGCCACACACACACACACATGCACACACAGTGAAATGTGTGCGTAGGTTTATAAACAACGTTAACGCGGCGCTTTGAATAGTCCCCTTGGCGCAGTGGATAGCGCGTTGGACTTCTAATCCAAAGGCCGCGGGTTCGACTCCCGCAGGGGATGATTGTTTTGTTGCAAGTTATGCGCTATAATAATGCGAAACGTTTACACGCATTTGAGGACACCGTTTGATTTTGGTTCAATGTCAAAACTTAAAAACCGAACTTTTTTCATGTCAATAAGTTTTTGATTGTGCTGCATGATCCTTGGGTCTGCGAACGACTCACAAAAAGTCCAGCTCATGAAGAGAAAAGAAGCGAAAATTGGAAAAGTGCAGGGTAGAGATAGTTTTCTTTGCGAAAAGTTTTTTTCAAATCAGAATGTTGTGCGCCAATGGTGAATCTTGCAAAATGACAAAACTTGCACCCAACCTCGTCAGTCACACACACTTTTACAGCACCGTCATTTACGAGTCAGGCAACGCGGTGACGCAGGCACGGTCACTGTGGCGAATTGAGCTGGTGCGCGCCAAATGGACAGGTACGGTACGGGAACTGCTGTTTTTGTGGCATAATAAGGGCGGTTTACTCCAGGCTCGGCAATTGTTTACTCTACTCAAAATGTCCATAGTAGATAGGAGCTTAATCGGAGGGGATGGGGGAGAGTACAGTATGTGGCAGTCTCCTGTGCCACGATTTCTTTCGTCGTTTTATATAAACAACATTAACACGGGTCAAGTTGGTGGCATTTTTGCAAATGTTCGATTTATATGTATTGTATAGTTTATTCAAGCTATTTGTGTGATGTGATCAAGACAGATCGCCAATATCCAAGCTCAGTGTATTAGCGAACATAAACGTAAACATAAACATGATGCGTAAACATAAACATAAACATCCAGGTGCACTGGTCGGTTGGGAGCAGGCGTTCCGATTTCGTCACATGACCAGCGGTCGGTATTTGGGTTTGACCAGCGAGAATCAAGTGTGCCTTCTGGCCAGAGACAAGTCCGAATTCGAATTCACTGCGTGGATTATGCTCAAGGATAAGGTTCGCTCGCACCTCGCACGCATCCTTGGCACTGTTTTGAAAGAATTTTTCATCTCGAAGAGCACTTTTTTATTATCGGCCGTATCTGATTAATTTAAGTCAACCCCAGAACATTGGTTTACAGTGTGGACTGTTCGCTGTATGGCATAATGGGAAACGTTGGGTTGGCGACCAAACTGTCATTCACCAGTCACCACACACAAGTTCACTAAACAAAAGGATATCGATCTATAAACTTTCAATTCCCAAAAAAACATCAACCAACTTTGCGAAGTTGACGTTTGTCGAAACCAGAAAGAAACATGCATACACGACCAGCTAACATAGCAATGTTGAACAAAAAAATTGACCAAATGAACAAAACTTTCTGTCCAGGACACCAAATTGCAAGCTCTCGAGGAAAAAGAAGAGGAGGGCATGGGCGTGCCGGCACTGAAATTCGGCGAAACCATGGTCTTCATGCAACACTTAAACTCGGGACTCTGGCTGTCATATGAGGTCAGCGAAACTTCAGTTTGCACTTTTTTCGACTGAAAACACAAAAACAAAAACGTACGTCACCCTTCAGACAACGGAAGTGACCAAAAAGGGCGTGAAAGTGGAAGAAAAGAAGGCGATAGCGCTCGAGGAGGGTCACATGGACGATTGTTTCACGTACTACATGGCACTGGAGGAAGAGGCGAAATCAGCGCGAGTCATCAAGAAATGCTCGGCCGTACTCAATAAGTTCTTGAAGTGCGTATATTTTGCAATTTTTCTGGTTGATTCATTTCTAACTATGTACATGCATAGGTACATAAAGTACTTTGTGCACAACAGACATTGGTTTGTGACGACGGGCAAACTAAAAGGTGGGATTGTATATCTTGATTCGTCTTCACATGGAATGAGATAAAGTGTTTCGTGACCGTTCGTAGGCCTATCAGCACGAATTCCGCATAGGCCGTAGGTTTTGGCTTGAAGAATCCATCAGGTACCAATTCTCCAAAACCCCATGTGCATATGGTTTCGTGGGTCGGAATTTCCTTAAGAATGCAGATGAAACAATCAACTCGGTATTGTGGCGGTGCAGCAAGTCATCGTCAGCGCGGATTGAATGAAGCCGCCGACACGGTGTGCTGTATTAGGATTTGTGGCTTGTAACTTGCATGCTTGCTGCAAGAATAAAATGATGACGAATGATGATTGTGATCTCTGTGCCCCTAAAGGCCACTTTATACTCTGTCTCGTGGCGATACACGCAACATTTTCTCGCAACATGATTGGCTGTTGCGCGCGCATGAGCCAATCAGCGCGCGATAAAATGTTGCGTGTATCGCAACTAGACAAAGTATAAAGTGGCCTTAAGAGATGGGTGATTTCGTACTTTGTGTCAAACATCGCCCGCATTCCAGAGGCATCGACGGTCTGCAATCCGAAGGCAACGAGGCGCCAGCATGGAAGAAAGTTGACCTGAGCGAAGTGCTGAAATTGATGGAGGATTTGATTGCGTATTTCGCACAACCAGCTGAGGATATGGGTGAGGCAAAGGGGTGATTTTGTGATACATTATTTGACGAAGCGACCGTATTGCTGTTGAAGGACCAGACGGGAAGCTTCCCATCATAAAAATCCGGCCATCTTGAATGATTTTGTGAGGACACCTGGCATTGACCTGTCACACTTTTCCACTATCGTTTTCGAATACAGCTCCTGTGGGACTTAAGACAAAGACCTCAGGCAGGCACAACACCAACCAAACTCAGACAAAATGAGCTAAGGGCGGACTTAGGTTGAACACGGAACACGGAACACGGAAATATTTCCGTGTTCCGTGTTCCGTGATAAAATTGTTAAAATCACGGAACACGGAAATATTTCCGTGCACGGAAATATTTCCGTGTTCCGTGATAACTTTGAAAATCACGGAACACGGAAATATTTCCGTGTTCCGTGATTTTCAAAATTATCACGGAACACGGAACACGGAAATATTTCCGTGTTCCGTGATTTTCAAAATTTTGTCACGGAACACGGAACACGGAAATATTTCCGTGCACGGAAATATTTCCGTGACACGGAAATCCATGAAACTGGTTTGTATGTAAATTATTTCCGTGTTCCGTGTTCCGTGTTCAACCTAAGTCCGCCCTAAGGCACCCAAGATCATTCCCTTTCTCACTCAGGGTTCGAGCCACGACAAATCTGGCTTCGCGCCCTTCGCCAGCGTCAGGATCTGTTCCAGGAGGAGGGTGTGCTCAACATGGTACTGGACACAATCGATCGATTCTCTGCAATGGAGGCGTTGGCCGACTTTGCCGGAATTATTGGTTGGTTTGTTTGTTCGGGACATTTTCGCACTGAAGAGCAGATCGCTGGTGCTGAAGCGCGCTCTAGAATTTGGTCATTGTATCACGTTCTGCTTTGGATTCTTTGACAACAACATATCCATGGGGGAAGAATTTCTCAAACGTTGCGTGATCCGCTCAGCGTTGCTTGTGCTTTCATCTACTGATATAACGGAATCAACATTGTTCTGAAGAACGTGATCAGACTTCAAATCGATCGGATATCATCAATTGGGACACTGAAGAGTCTTCCTATCATGCCCATTGGTTCACTACGATGTCTTTTGGCGCTCACGTGTCGAACGTGCATTATGTACCAAGCACGTCACACACAAGACAATGACCAAAGAAAGAACATAGGATGACAAACAAAACCTTAAATTGGTCTAATGTCTAATGTCCAGGCGAGTCGCACAAAGCCTGGGAGCAGATTTCGACGTATCTGTACCTTCTGGTGGCCGCAATGATCAAAGGCAACCACTCCAATTGTGCACAGTTCGCCAGCGCCCAGCGTCTGGACTGGTTGTTCGGTCGATTAAGCAATCCTCAGTCTGCTGAAGGTCAGTGATGTTTCATTGGCATTGTGCAGGGATTCGGGCTCGGACAACCGGGGGGGGAGGACCTTGGATGTCAGGGTAGGGTCTGACTTGCGATAGCGAAAAGCAGTTGAAATTGTGCCGGCCAGCAACTACTGAACACCGAATTGCAGGCATTCTGTACATACCTTCTATTTACGAAACATCACGCATACACCCACTGGCTGTTCACACACAGGTATCCTCGACGTGTTGTACTGTGTGTTGACCGAGTCACCAGAGGCGTTGAACATGATTGGTGAAGGACACATCAGATCCGTCATCGGGCTGCTGGAAAAAGTGGGCCGTGATCCAAAGGTGACTGAAAGTTGCTTCTAAAAATGCAATACTTTGTTTCACTTCATGGATTAAAGTAGTCGGATAGGACACATTTTTTGACTAGCGAGCGTAAGCAGTTGTGCACGCACGCATACCCTTGTCGTGCTTGCCTTCAAATTTGGCAAAAAAATTTAAAGATAGCCTTGTGCATTGTGTACTAGGCTAATACTATTGTTGTCAACCCGCAATTGTCTGTGATTCGTGCACACGCAGTTGGCTCGGTGTCTTCTAAGCGGGACAACAAGAGCAGCCCTAAATCGGCGCGAGAGAAATGAACACAGTGTTGCTTTTACACACTTGGATAGCCCGACAGCTGCATTGACGTCAACAGACATTCTGCTCCGGTTGCTCGAAACACACAGGCCGTTGCGTTGACTGCATTACTCTAAGCCCAAACGCATTTCAGGTTCTGGACGTGCTGTCTTCCCTTTGCGAGGGTAATGGTGTCGCAGTGCGCAGCAGTCAAAACACCATCAGCAACTATCTACTGCCGGGACGGGACTTGTTACTGCAAACCGCGTTGGTTGACCACGTTGACAGGTGGGCATGAGGGCACAAGTGGAAATATTTCCATTTCCACATATAAAACATCAGCCATTGCGATGTTTGATAATATTCTTGGTTGATGTTTCAAAGTGACGTATTTTGGGCGCGCAACGTTCCCAAAAGTTAATAATGTTTCACAAAGGTGGCTAAACTGTCGTCAACTCTGGCAGCCCCAAATGAGCGCGAGAAATAATACATTGAGCTGACGACAAGATTTGACTCAATATCTGGTTTGACCACCGTACTATTAGCCACAAATGTTTGCAGCGTCATGCCCAACGTGCTGATCGGGCTGGTGGAAGGCAGTGCGTGGTTCACGCGATGGTACTTCGAAACTGAAGTCGAACATCTTGAACAGGTCAGAATTGCAAAACAATAAATTTTCAAAAATTAAAGGAGGTAATAATATCATCATGATGTTTCACAGATGACCGGAAACAAGCCAATGTTGCGCATTGGATGGGGCAATATCATTGGTTTTGTGCCTTACCCTGGTGCTGGCGATTATTGGGGCTGCACCGGTATTGGCGATGATCTGTTCAGTTATGGATACGATGGCACGAATGT
The DNA here is from genome assembly GCA_030248065.1 of Rhynchonema sp. JSB1_4. Taxonomy (NCBI): domain Eukaryota; kingdom Metazoa; phylum Nematoda; class Chromadorea; order Monhysterida; family Xyalidae; genus Rhynchonema; species Rhynchonema sp. JSB1_4. The sequence continues at coordinate 33,809 of JASAMV010000646.1, forward strand.
ATGGTGTGGTAAGTGGCTGGATGGCTGATGTTTCACAGTGTTGGGTGTTGGCGGGGCCTGATGATGCCGTGAATGGAACACCCCTTTTGTGGAAAATAATGCGTCACACCTGGCAGAATGGCTCATTGTCATTAGATCTATCAGTAATCTCAGCGCGCAATGACACGCTTGTTATAGCCACACATAACGAAACGAATTTCAACGCGGTTTAAATGTGAAACAGCATTTGAAAGCGCGGTTGCATTTTCTCGTTCAGCCAAGTCACATCAATGTTCACAAGAAGACCAACTTTGATCACCCGATGTTTCAACAACAGTATACATGTATCAATACACGCCCAGAGTTTGAGTGCAGTTCGGTCCGAGTCAACACACACGATCGATTCAGGCCATCGTGCACGGCAAGTCGGCACAACGGATCTGCAGAAAGGTGACGTCATCGGATGTGCGCTCGATCTGACCATCCCTGAGATCAGGTTCACTCTTAATGGTCAGCCCGTGAATGCCGCCATTCGGGACTTCAATGTTGACGGACTGTTCCATCCAGCCATGTCGATGAGCTCGAAGGCCAGGTACCATGGGGGGGGTGTTAAAAATTGTGTTCCACATTAGATATCGTATGGCCGAGAAAACCGCTTGTTTCTTCTAACTGGGGGCTGGTAAAGCAGGATCAGACCCAAAATACTTGTGTCAAACTCAGTGGATCGATTCGGGCTCCGTTATACCCGTTGCAAAGAATCTTACTGCCGATGGGACACTCATTTCGACCAACCATGCAGATTCTGTGCTACTCGCCATTTGGGCACACATACATATAACCAGAAACATTTGGCTTAATCAATCAGTAACTTTCAAAAATCTTCACCATACGACACGGCACTATAGCACATTGTAACAGACGCGGACAGGACCGATTACTAAGTTTGCTAGCATAGATATAATGCCTACTCTAAGCCTACTTTGCAGCTGTCGTTTCCTACTGGGAGGTAACCACGGCCGTTTGCGATACGGCCCCCCTGAAGGCTTCTCGGCCATTTACGAGGCGATTCACGGAGAACTGGAGATCGTGCAATGTTTCTCGTTTGGCGATGTCAACAAACAGGTATACATTAGGCGTGCATGTAGCTCAGTGGTTCGGCTGAATGCTCGGATGGAAGATTGGGAGAGGGTTCGAGACCGGCTCGGGTCTCGGTGATATTCATGTTCACATGTTGATGAAAAGCTTGACTTGACTTGTGAACATGAACCCTCTACGTATAACTACATACTACATGGTAGCATGGTAACAATAGGGAGTCTCGGTATTTATATACATATCTGAAAACTTCGCACAACCTTCACAAAAAAATTTGAAACTGAAAACGTCACCTGCAGATCTTCAACGGTCCGGGCACAGCAATCACTCAAGTCAAACCATTCGTGCCAACACCGGTCGACATTTCGATGGTGCAGCTGCCAACGCAGGCACAGGAATTGCACGAGAAACTGGCTGAGAACATGCACGAACTCTGGGCACAGCACAAGATCGAGGCCGGATGGACCTATGGAGAGGTTGGCGCACATATAAGTTGATCATTTTGCCGTTTCGTGGCGCGATCTAACATCAACGAAAACAAAAATATTGAGGACAAACAAGCTGTACCGAAAAGGTATTCATTCGCTGACTGATGTGAGCAATTTTTGCGCCGGTCGAACTTAGTGACATATACATACACATACAATTGTATGTGCCAAAAAAACGCTACAACCTACGCACACCACTAGTTTCAATTCTGCGTAATAGCGTCGGGCGGCTGTACGGCAAACTTCGGAATCTGAAATGCTCTCTGAAAATAGCTGAGGATTCTGGGCAAAAAGAATAAAGGACAACATCATGAACATTATTAGTACGAATGAACACAGCTCAATACTCGATGTATTCGACGAACTATAACTAATAAATCATTCAACACAACCGAGTTGCAACACTGTGGTTATCAAGAAAATCAAAGTGTTGAATAGAAAATCGAAAGATTTTGATGCCACTACCTAGCCGGTCGATGTTTCAGAAACGCAGTGAACGCGGACGTCAACATCCGTGCCTGACTCAGTACGACTACCTGCCCGCCGCCGAAAAAGCCTACAACGTCAATCAGGCTCTAGACACGTTAAAGTGAGCATAGTTTATCCAATTTTCTTTTATGTGTCTTTTTGAAAATTTTATGCGTCTAATTCGATTCTACTTTTAACATGTTTCAGAACGATCCACGCGCTCGGCTATCACATGACGTTGGACAAGCCGCCCTGCCGGATCAGGCCATATCGACTCGGTCAAAGGTAAGGTATAGGCAGAACCGAGCAACTTGCAGATATCTTGTTTCAACATTAAAAAAATTATGAATCGTTTCGAACCTTCATCCAGCTACCAAATGTCGAACGGCTATAAACCGGCGCCGCTCGATACGAGAGACATTGAATTGGATGAGAAAATGATCGAACTCACTGACGTGCTCGCCAAGAACACGCACAACCTGTGGGCGAAGGAGAAGATATCGAGAGGATGGACTTATGGTAACGTGCCACTTGTATACATGCACACAATACAGGTTTAGGCTCAAGTTCTGCTCGAAGCCTAGAATCGCCACCACCTGGGCAGGAGAGGGAGATGCCAACCCTGTGTTAAAATTGTTTTTTTCTGTCCATTATTTGCCTTGTCGAAGGATTTTCTGTATCTAGGACTCGAGATGATTAGTTCTTCGTGACTTGTCAAAATTCGTTCTTCATTGTCTGTGTAAAAAGCATTACCCTAGTCAGGATTTTTATTTTTATAAAGAAGTTGCGGCACCAAAGAAGGGACCGACTTCTACACTGGAATGTGCATATTCGATTTTGGACTTCAGTCCTGAGCCTGTAGACGTTCTTTGTCAAGATCGTGTCATTCACGTTCACGCCTAGAAATAAGCCTGAGATTACACCTGATATTTCACCCTGATTCAGGCATCAACGAGGACCCGATGCAACGTCGATCGCCTCATCTGGTTGAATACGAACAAGTGAGCGACGCGATCAAACAGGCCAATCGCGAATCATCAGCGGAGACAATTCGCACGTTGAACGTCTACGGACTGGTGCTCGAGGCACCCGCTGTCGAGTACAATCCCGGTTTGTTTGCTGGGTATATTTATGGGATGGGTGCGGGTGAAACACTGGATGGAACGCACAATCGTGAAATAATTTATGCATATTTTAGTTGCTGAGCACCCAGTTTATGGACATCTATAGCTACCCACCAAGCAAAAGTTACGAAGGGCGAAATTAACAGCATTTGAGGAAGAATGCCCAAAGACACAATCCCACCAAAATTTGACACCGGCTGTTCAAGTATTTCAGAAGCGGCCAAAGAGCAGGAGGTCTACAAGATGAGCGTGCGCACGTACCGCGCCGAGAAGCGTTACGCGGTCACCGCCGGAAAATGGTATGGTCAGAATTCGGTTGCAACTTTTTCCAAGAGCTCACGGCTGATCTTGGTTTTTTCAAGTTTTCCTAAAAAAATTGCAAATTTCTCCAAACGCCAGCCGACAAGTCTGTCAGGTACTATGAATGCGAGGTGATGACCAATGGCTTCATGAAATTCGGTTGGATGGACATAAGTGCCGGGCCTGATGTGTCACTGGGCGAGGATGACAATTCCTATGGCTACGACGGCTACATTTGCAAGAAATGGCACAACGGACCCGAACCGTACGGCAAACCGTTCAAAATCGGAGACATTGTCGGCTGTTTCCTCGACATGAACGACAAGACCATTTGTGAGTTACCTACTGTATGTATATGTAAAGGTATATTTTACTTGATTGAAGATGCTTCCATGCTTTGAAAGCAAACAAAATACAGAGTGTTTGGTGCAAAATACGTCCAATCTCCGGTTACACGCAGTCCCAAAACTTTGAACACAACGTGACTAAAGTGCACAGGTTACGTTACAAAACTCTCAGAACCTGTGTTTTGAGTTGACCAGCGCGAGAATTGTTTCCGTGTCTTCAGCGACAAACACTTACGCTTACCGAAACCGAAAAATAACCAAATATCAAAAAACGCAAGTGCTGGAGTCATAAAACAAAAACAAAACGAAAACAGAAGAGTCGAGTACCATTGTACGACACATCTGTGGTCTGTGGACCACCGCGTTATTATCTAGAACAGTCGATTTTTCTCCGAATTGATGATATTTGAGTGGGTGTACCCCATCCATGGTTCGGGGACTGATAATTGTTACCTCAGAAACGAGCAGGTCAACAAACAATGAGAAATACTCATGTGGTCAACGCACATCGCCAACACAGCTTAATGCAGTACTTTTTCAAAATTGGGTAAAGCTGTCGAGTTTCGGTTACCTTCAGATAAAAACTAATTACGGAGCTTCGTATACGCGTATCGATTTTAAGATTAAAATCGATTACCGCAAACTCTCAATTTTCCAACTTTGCCAACCGACATCACGGAATAATTGCAGCGTTTTCGCTCAACGGCGAATTCCTGCTCGATCCATCCGGTGCCGAGATGGCGTTTGACTCGGTGCCGGTGAATGAGGGCTATGTGCCCGCATTCAGCATGGGACCCGGGCAGAAGGCACGATTCAACTTTGGACAGGATGTCAACACGTTGAAGTACTTCACGACCACTGGTCTGCAGGATGGTTATGAACCGTTCTGTGTGTGAGTTCGGGGGCGGTTCGGGACACAATCGGTGTTTGTCTGTCTTTTTGTGTTGTGCTCACTGCGAAGAGACCGAAACTGATGAAGAAATATACTGTTTGACCTGCCTGCCCAGTTGAGAGAATCCAATTTTTAGTTTACTGTACTTCTGTTTGGGGCCAAAACTTTCCGTTTTAACCTGGCAACACAAACGGAATTTCAGGACAGGACAAAATGGATAGTCCAGAAAAATGCATGATATGGGCGTGATAACAAGATGTGGGGAAATATTCTGCTTTGATGCATAGTCTACCGACCCGACAACAACGAAAGCGTGTAGGAAAGCAAAATGCGGTCGGTGCATCAGGTCATCATCAGTCCAAATACTCCACTACCAACGCTAATGAACAAGTGCACGGCAACATAGCTAATGTTGCAGCAACATGTACCGTCTGATGCCGTTGTGGTACGCGAAGGACCTGCCGATCTATGAGAGTGCCGCGGTGGACACCCCGGGCGGTGAGATTGAGGTGGTCAGACAGGCAGCCACAGCTGGAAACCCACCCGGACTCAAGGTTAGGCTCATTTCTGATCAGGCGTGAGCGTTGAGCACTGTTCATAGTTAGGCCTTTGGGTGACGTTCACAGTTAACCCTCCAGTTTCAAGTTGATATTTTTGGACAGCTCGGTATAGGCCTAACTATGGCCAAACAGAAATCAGTAACTAGCGACCTTCAGAACCTAATCCGCAAGTTTAGGCTAAAATTCAAGCAGTAATTATAGCGACCGTGTGTTAAGCAATAACAAATGGGGCTTCGTTCGGTGCGCAGCAACCTTGACTGATCACCAAATTCTGTCTATCCCTGCTTGAAACATCACAGGTCAAACACAACGTCGGCTTGAGCGGTATGTCGCCGATTCACACGATGCAGTTCGTCAAGCTGAGCATGCCGGTCAGATGCAACGACACGTTCGTCAAGAACAAGTGTGTGACGTAAAGTATTTTTTTAGTTTAGTAAATTTGTGAATATTTTTTCAAAAACAAATCTTTTCCTCAATCACAGGGATCGCAAGCAGCTGCACGAAAATCTGCAGCAAATGCACGATGAGCACTATGGGGTTAGCAAGATCAAGATGCCGACCATACCTGAGGAGTTCCTGGCACCGCCCACCGGCAAGAAGGGCAAACGCGCTAAGGTGGGCTGGCAATAGAAAAAAATTTGGTCCCACAACGCGCGAAAATAGTCGATGAGCAATCCAACACGAGAGGATCATATAATAGTATCCAAGGAACTCAAGTTCTGCATAGGAGCAATGCAGAAAAAAGCACCTGCAACGTCAGTTTTGTGTTCGGCAAGCTTGCAGGCCCAAAAAAGATTTCAAGCCCTAATCTACGAGACATAATTTCTCGCACACGGTGTTTAAACTTGCTCTGACAGACGTATTTTACGGGGATCATAACATCATACGGGATAGTCAGTCAATCGAAAACCGCAGTGTTTTCAGTCCAAAACGCCCGGTCCGGAGTCACGTGACCCATCGCAATCCCGTGCTGCTTCCCCAGCCCCCGAGGACGCGAAGAAGAAAATGGGAAAGACGCATAGTTTGGATCACGAAGGGCGCGCTTCGAGGGCACTCACTCCAGAATCTGCTGCTGTCAGGTCTGCGGGGTTCTTTCTGCCCAAGGGATTATTGACTGTTTCGTTTGCACGATCTTTCATTCATTTGTTGTATGTTATATTATCTGGTTTGGCTTCCACTAATGTTGGTACACATTCTAACACGCAACCACTGTTAACTCGTTTGACAATTAATCAGGAACATGTTTGTGTTCAACCTAATCTAACGGCCAGAGTGTGCGGTGTGTGTCTTCAGCCAACGTCGTCGCATTCGTACACTGGTCAACTTTGGCATGTTCAATTTTGAGGATAGCGTTCTGGCACTGCTGCCGTTGGAATCAACTGAACAACCAGCTGATCCATCGCTGCTTTTTAAGACCATTCGGTAACTTTTTAGTTTGAAAAAATATAATACTTCAGTTTATTATACTTACACATACACTGTTCTGTTAAACAAGCCCCAGAAATCGGTTTTCTCATAAGGTCTGGTCTGATCACTGCTTGCATTGCATTACTTGGGCCCGGGTTAAAAGCGAATTCAGCCACAATTCCAGGAAAACAGGTTTTGATTTGTGATCTTCTCATTACCGCACACCTTGCACCACCCATAACCGCTTGTATATGCACCCGCATGCTCCACCCAACGCATGGGCCCGTGAAACATCACACACTCACTGACACGCACACACACTGCACTGACCGTCCATTTTCAGAGAGAAGGCTTTGACCGATTTTCGATTGGCGAAAAAATTCGGCATTTTTGATGACGGGCTTGAATGGCTGTACGTGCCTGAGGACCCGTCACACTCTGACGAGTCCGATCACCACCATCACGGCTGCACTGCCACCACTGATGCACGACGGGGCACCGCCGGCAAATTTGCACGCCATAACTCGTGTCCCCCGTAAGCTTGAGATATACGCTCACCTAGTGTGTGTGCGAATGCTGTGCCTGTCTGCTGTTGCTGCTGTTACTGTGGTGGACCGCACTGACATGCGCACTGGTCATCATGGCAAGCGTTTCGCGCAGCGAAGTGCTTGCCAATGTTTAGCATTGCATGGTTTCTGAATGGAAACAGCAAAATGATTGCAAACGCATGCTGTGTTTGGAGTTATGTATTTTAACTGCGCTGTGAGCCAGCTCATCAATTTTATCAAAATGCCCACAAAAACACACATTTGGAATACATAATATACATTTCACCCGCAGCTTTTCAATCTATTATTTTTGTCATCGTTGTTGTATATATTTTGTTCGACCAGCCAAATATACCCGTGTGCCCATTCTGTGTTTTAGTGGCTCAGAAGTGGATACAATGCCTGGGGCTGGTGGTGAACGAAAAAGTCGATCTTTGCTCGCATCTGTTGGCGACAAAATTCGCGAGGCCAGCGCCAGCCGACAACGAAAGTATGGATTAGACACACGGATTTCATCCGTTTTGGTTTGCAACCACACAGATGATACCTACAGATGTGAAATAGTGAACACCAACACGATATCAAGCATGTTCCTCTCTTGTGTTTACATATAGGCTATGCGTAGAGCAGGTGGGAACTTCAGAGTGATGCCGGTAAGATCATAACTTCACCACCAAGCAGACCATAACGGATGCAGATGCTTTTTTATGTAGGAACAGCATTTGGCGTTGCTCCCATGAATCACGGCACAGCCGCTTTTTTGATCAAACCGAGCTTTTGTTGTCAATACAATTGTGATTTTGTTGCTTTAGTTGTGAGGTTGGTTCGGCCGATTTCTACCAAGAACCATGCATGAATGTTGTTTTTATTAAAGAAACAGCCTAAAATCGGATCGCACATACTACGATACCTTAATTTTGACTTCGATGAGTACCTATCGCGTACTTCGACAAAAATACATACAGTAGTAGGTAAACTTTGTAATCCATATTTGTTAAAAAATAATCAAAATATTCTTCAGGCGCGACGCCAGTGAAGCGCGAAGCGCGATTCCAGAGGCGACCACGGTTGAGGGCGATGGCGAGGCACCACCAATGGACATGGAATTGGGTGGCATGACTGCGCCTGCCGGTTTGTTGTTCTTTGTTTTTGTAACGTTTCATTCCCCTTTTTAGTTTGAAACGTTGTTTCAAAAAATTTATGGCATGTTTAGAGAGCAGTGCACGAAACTGTCGCTCGTTTACTGCGATAACACAGCAGAATGACTTATATTTTGACCTTTGAAGTGGGGCCCTGGATCCTGATACAATTGGATTTCAGGCATCTCAAACGTTACAGCGGCGCCCTTGTTAAGTGTAGGCAAATCGGGTAAATTCTTGCTTTGTGCACACTTTCCCGCAATTATTATTGGTTTCCTATCATTAAGTTATTCACGTGTGCTATGATCATACGTTGCAATCATTTGATCTGATAAAATATTATTTAGTTTCTGTCACGCACTTTCTCTGTTTCCTCGGTTTGATTCCTCAGGTTACTGTTTGTTTGTTTGTCTCCAAAACTACACGTTTAATGTCGTTCGACTCAGTAACACCTTGGCACAATGGTCCAACTAAAAAACGGACTATAGCATCAGAAGAGTTCAGAAGAAGCGTGACTGGCTCACATCACTGCACAACATTGAGATTATTTCAGAGCGTGATGGTATGCTGTAATATTGGCACACATAACTGGAATATGCCCAAGAAAAGTACAGAGCTCTAAGGGGTCTATTAACGCTGTTCGGAAGATTAATGTGACAAAAAATGGGCGCAAAATGTGATTTTCAAGACAAAACAATCATTTCCAGCTCCGACGGATTCGAAAAAACACGGCAAAAAAGTGAAGATCACAGCGAAGACATCGTCGCTTGGTGGATCAGGCGCCGGACCTGATAAGCAGGACGATGACACGTGGGAGATGCAGCAGATGATTGAACAGGTGTACCTACATACCTCAAGCTGACATCTGGAGGGTCGTAAAATTCGGACCTAAATTTTAGCCTGAAATCAGCTGATGCACAGTGGTTGATGATAAACAATTTTTGAAAGCCAGCATGCTCGTTTTGCTGACCTCAGAATTGGGTGGGTTTGCTTTGACCGGCAGGAATGGCCTCACCCTGGTGTGCTGGTTTACAATGCTAGCACAACAGTGCTGACTCCTTGTGCGGCCGGCCGTGTATACCCGCTGTGCATTCTCGAAAAGTCAATGTTTGGAGAAAAACTCTCCCACTCGTTTGGCGGAAATATAATAATTGACACCAACAACCGTTGTCGTATCCTCAACCGGGAGCTCGAATCCTAAAATCGCAATCACCCTTTGTTGCCTGCATGCAGATTGACGAGTACTACTACGCCGTACGCATCTTCCCATCTCAAGACCCCGGCCAGGTGTGGGTCGGCTGGGTGGCGCCCTCGTTCCATTATCACGGCAATTCGTTCTCGTTGGAGGACAACGTACGACACGCCAAATACGTTGAACTTGACGATCAGGGAAAACAAGTCAGCGACAGGTTAGTCGTGGTGCGTTAAAAGTCGAAAATCGGCTTTTGTCGCAAAAATGGTAAAGAAACACAGTGCACACATCTGTGGTCATGGTAATACGTAAGTAAACATGATGGCAGGCGCGAAACTTGGGCATCGATTTTGAACAGAATTCTCAATGGCAAACTGCGCGGTACATTTTAAGCAATCGGAAAAATATATCGATTATATCAATTAGGCTCGATCGGACAGGTACCATCAATTTATATTGGATTTGCAGCATCGAAATGCGTAACTGCTTCATGCTTAACGGCCAGCACCTGCTCGACCAGGCAGGCGACACCGGCCAAAGCACCAAAGTGTCCGGCGTGCTGATTGGCTGCTTGATTGACACGTCAACCGGCGAACTGGCATTCATGGTCAACGGCCACTACACCGGCGTGCATTTCAAGGTTGGAAAGTGTCGTTGAGTCAGTTGTTGGGAAAGTCACTGTCAGTCACTGTCAGTTCATTGTGAAAGTCGTTTTTTGAACTATGTACATAGCTGCGAAAGCCGCACGTTTAGTGGTCGTGAAAGTCATTTTTAAAGTCGTTGCGAATATCAATTGGAAAGTCGTTGTCAGAAGGTCACAAACATATTGTTGTGATACAATTCAACTTTTCTTCATTCCAGCTCGAACCCGGTGCGTTGGTCTACCCAGCTGCTGTGTTCATGCCGTTGAGTCACGACGTTCTGCAGTTTGAGCTCGGCAGAATCAAGGTGGGTATGAGAGTTTCGAAAATTTCAATCCTTTTAGTAAGCCATGCCACTTTTCAAGCAAAGCCTACCCCGAACCTTTGCATTACAGTACACGCTGCCAGTCACTTCGGTGATGTTCAAAAGTGCGCACAAACAAATGTTGCCCGTATTCCCGCCGCGATTGAAGTTGCACGCAATGCAGCCCTTCCAATGGGCCAGGGTACCGAACAAGACATTACGGTTGGTCACCACCTAAGATTTTCAAAAGTGTGTCGCCAGGACAGAATAAAAGTGACCTTTAAAGGACCACCGCGCTGAAACTGTCCGACACGAGGGGCTGGTCGGTGTTGTGCGATGACCCAGTGCGCATGATGGCGGTTTATGTGCCAGAAAAGGTTCGACCTCAAAGTTTCTTGTTGATGTTTCATTATGACCAGATAATGGTGACGCGCACGTGACACGCTTTTCGTCCACCTTTTTCAAGTACAATCACTTACTGTTGCATGTCTTGCCCACAGTGGATGAGCAACGCTCACTGTTTTGGATCTTGATGTTTCTGACTACACGGTGCAATGCGTACAGCACATAGCTGGTCAATCTATTGCGTTTGGTGCTGTTTGTGGGCTGTGAAGATTTTCATTTCGGCTGTTCTTTTTGTTCGACCAAAGTTTCTGTAAAACATTAGCACCAAAATATCACAAGATCAGTGAAAATCATACCCACTTGCATCGTGATGTTTCACACAGCACATGCAAGCACACACTCCATGCTTTCAATGTTGTACCGTATCCCTTCACGTGTGTGTACTGTACGTGTTTGGGGTGTATGCCAAATTGCAGGACTGCTGCTTCGACATGCTGGAGTTGATCGAGATCGAACCCTATCAGTTCTTCCACAAACAGACCCTGGGTCTCTATTGCAAGCTGTGCGCACAGGGTAACCTGAAAGTGGCGCACTACCTTTGCTCACACGTCAATCAGGACCAATTGCTATATGTCATCAAGAATCACTGTGAGTTTGCCTATCTAGCCGGCATATGCTTCAAAATCACTTGATTGTTGTTAGTGCTCACTACATGTGTATGTTGTATTCTATTCTCTTGGTGTCTGTGTCTTACCTTTGGGCACCATTCTGGCATTCTTTTTATTATCATGATGAAGAAAGGAGCAACAACGGTTTGCAATTTATATAGGAGATGAAACATTGCATATTTTTTAATGCAGACCTCGCCGGACCGCTGCGATGCTCATTCTACGAACTGTTGATTGCATTGCATCTGGCACCACACGCTGCAGCACGGTATGTATGTATGTATTGTTGATTGAACGTTGTCGTGCCACACTTTTTGAAGTTTCGTACTTCCATTTCTAGTTTAGGAAGAGAAAAGCTTCAATCTAAGTTGTAATAAGTCCTAATGAAGTCGAGGATTCTCATGATTTTAGATTTGTCCATCCAGAACGAATATTTTTTTAGTTTTTTAAATGTTTTAAAAATTCCCGCCAGAATGTGGACCAACGGCGAGTACATCGTGCCTTTGGTGCCCGAACTTCGCACGAAGAATGTGTTTAGCGACGAAGGGGAGGAGATCTTCCCGCAGCTGTTGCATCCCACGTACTCGATTCGACCCACAATGCGTGCGGAGGATGTCAGGGACATCAGCACGTTAGTCATCTTTTTCTCTTCTTTTTTCCACTTTTTAGGACTCCAGAAGGTAGCCACATAACCGTTGGGGCCTGGCAATACCAGTGGTGTCGTTGAGAAATCGAAAATTTCCCAACCCAACCCAAATTTTGGGTAACCCCAATCACCAGGAGGTAACCTTCTTCCATCCAACGACACAATTGGGCGCCACCGTTACCTAACGACGACCAGATGATTTTTTTTTCTCGGCCAAGGCTCAATTGAGATCTTTTGCATCCGAGCCCAGTCTAATTAAAGTGCCAGATGTCCAAAACAAAGGGTCGTCCAAACTTCAAGACTTGCTCACGTAAGGGGGTCAAGGAAATAGCGAACCAACCACCCTCGGGCCCCTCCCCAAACTGGAGTGCGTAATACAGGATCAGGTACAATTTACGTTTGGCTCATAAGTGAGTGTGTGGGGACTTTCCGACCACCCAATAATGCAACCCAGCAATAATGCACAGTCTGAGCAACGCCGACACCAAACTGCAACCACCGGCATTCAATTTTGACGCGCTGAAACAACATACGATGGAGTCATTGGAGGAGGCGACCATCCACGCGGTCATGAATTGCAGAGATCTGATCGGACAGGACACGTTCTATCATTTTCAGTCGGTTTTCTCTTCTCATTTTATTTGGCATTGTGCGCTAGGACTTTTAATTTTGGTGTTCGATTTACAGAAAATATTTGTTTGTGCTTTTTTGCTAATAAGCGATCAAAACGTGGTTTTCAGACCCCTGTTGTTGTTGTTCGACTATCTCCTGGTGGTGGGTCTGATTTCCGATGATGACATTCGTCATTTGCTCGTCATTATGGACCCGGCCGATTTTGATCTGAAGTGGCGCGCTGGTTTGTTGGCGTTGACACTTGTTGATGTTTCATTTCAGCCAGGCTGTGCATAACAAATGGCTCCATTGTGTCATAACGTGACTATATACGAGCACGCCTGGCCTGCGTATGGTCATCCACAAATATGCGTAGGATAGAGTCAGACAATGGTGTTGTTCAGATTTTCTCTATTTGTATGAACATTTCGAAATGCCGCAGGCACCACCCAGAAGGGTCTTTTCGATGTCGAGCTGGCTGAGGGTGTCAAGATTCAGATCTGTCAAGTGCTGGGTCACATGTGCGACATTCAACAACGACATCGCGTCGAGTCGCTGGTATCGTTTGGCGAAGCGTTCGTCGCTGAGGTGTGCAAAATGTTACATATATTTTCATTTGTTTTTAGATGCAAGTGGTATTTATTTCTGTCAAATTAATTGTCAATTCGCATGAAGGTGCAAGCCGATCAACAGAAACGCTATCTCGAGATCAAAGCCACCGATCTGTCGCCGGCCGAAGCGGCCAGGAAGACCAAAGAATTCCGATGTCCGCCAAAGGAACAGGTCAGCTTATTTTCAGCAGATGCACTTCTTGAAAAACGAACAAGAACAATTCTGATAAATGTTTCCAGATGCAACGTCTGCTGAGCTGCAAAGCACCTGGTACGATGCCCGGAGCTGAGCTCGGAGAAGAGGAGGAGTGCCCAATGAGCGACAGTCTGCAGGCGAATCTGAAGGATTTCTGCACCATCATGGTAAATTTGTCATCGTACCATACTTTTGGTGCCGCTACCTTTCTTTATCAAATATGTGACCTAACCCAGGTATTGGCAGCTTTATTGAACAGAAACGTCAGTTTTTCCACAAATAATGTAGTTTTCACACTCAAATTCTCTTCCAGCTGAGCAAGATCAGCGGCGCCAAGAAAGCTGCGGAGGAGGCGGAGGCGGCAAAAAGTGCCGAGCTGATACCGATCGAAGAGGACAACCAATGGGTGGACAAACTGGCGACCACAATCGTGAAGGTGCCACCACCGATCGAGTCGAAAGAGGAGGAGAAGCTGTTGGGCGGAGGTACGTGCACGTAGCGCAGTCGGTTGGACGAGTGCAGGCACATCATAGATGTGTTCGGGTCTGGTCGAAGACAAATCTCGGCTTTGGGTATTCCAGCTTCCTGTCGATCGGTTGAATTGTTTTGCACATTTCACTGTTGAAATTTCGGTCCCAACTGTGACCAACCTGATCGTCTAATTTGATATCTGCTGGAGCCAGATATGATGCTCCGACTGTGTGACATAAAACAGCTCACGGCATATATTTCGGAACAACTGCCTCCGTGAGTCGTGAAGTGCTGCACCAAAAGAACTGTCGACACAAAACGCTACATAACCGTATGTGGTTCCAAACCACCACTATTTTCCTACAGAGCGTTTCCGTCGTATGATCACGAACAATGTAAAACGCTGGGCGACCGAGCATTTCGTCGAGAATCCAAATTTGATCCGCGAAATGTTCCAGCTGCTGTTGCGCTGCTACAACGGCATAAATGAGGTGAGAGCTCGTCATCCTGTGAATGTTTTGAAAGAGAAAATCAATATTGACAATCAACTGTATATAAATGAAAAAACACGCACATAGAAGAGAAGTAGGGACTGTGTTTAGAATACTAAGGTTTTTCTGAAATTGAAACTTTTGGATCAGACAGCAGTACTTTTGCAGCTGATGGCTTCAATCGACAAGACCTACATCATTCACGAACGCAGCATTCAGGACGTGGAAGACTTTATGATCTATTTGAATCAGATCCGTGGCCTGTTGCACATTCAGTTTGAGACGGTCGAGGAGCTCATTCTCACCGAAAGTCTTCAGTTAGTTTTTGGGGCTTTTAAACATAGGTACATTCCACTGTATTATGTGGCAGTTTTCCTGATTTCTGAAATTACGTATAATTATAATGCACCAAAATTGTGTGATGCACACAGGTGCACCATGTATAACTTTCGATGCACATTTAACGTGCATGTAGCTACACTACTGCTTCTTTATCGCTGACACATTGGTTGATGTTTCAAAAACCATGGCCAGACTAGCAGCTCTGTGGGTATGCCTATTTCCAACTACAGAATTTAGACAAAACGCCCAATTTAAACAAAAGACTTCACAAAAATCTGAACATCTTCCAGAAATCTGATGCACAATCGAATCTTCTTCCAACACCCCGACCTGATGCGTCTGCTGTCGGTGCACGAGAACGTGATGACGTTGATGATGAACCTTTTGAAATCAGGCAAACAGGAAGAGACGAGCACGCCGGAAGGGGAGCAGGTCGAGAGCACGCAGGCTGTGGTCAAGGTCGGTGAAACATTCATAGTAATATATCCGTCTGGGATGTCAAGTTTGTGTTGGTAATCGCTCGTCTCTGTCTTCGAGCATATTTCGAGGTAACGGTTTCGAGGAGCATGAAAGTTGTTTACTAAATATGCGTTGGGGTTGGGAACATCCATTACGCTCACCAAACTAAGGACATTCAAGTCGAAGTATGCTTTGAAACAGTCACGTCACCAAGACAGCAAGGCCAGAGCCCGGACCAATCTCAGAGTTTGGTACTGGCGTCATGCATGAAAACACAAGGTTCCAAAGCCATGTGCATACACAACTGAAGTATAAAGGTAATTTACAAATTAAACCCCAGATCACACTATTCATATTCAGGACATCACCGACCTCGTGGTGTCGTGTTCCAAGTTCTTGTGCTACATCTGTCGTACGTCGCGTGCGAATCAGAAGGCCCTTTTTGAGCACTTGCCCTTCCTGCTTGACAATGCCACTATGTTGCTGTCACGGGTATCGTTACGGGGATCGGTGAGTGGATCGGGGGAGTTTTGAGTATTTTTTCACATTTGGATTGTGACTTTTTGTGATGGATTGTTCTGTTCCACATTTTTCTTTGTGGTGACGCTCTGCATAGTGAGTCCCAAAGATGTTATTCCACTACAAGGATGAAACAAGGGTAGAATGCGCGCGCAGAGATCTTGTCGAAACGTCGAATGCTTACAGAACTTTGACGCAGCACCTTCATTATTGTAAACGGAGTTAGGTCCCTAGCTTCGTTTCGGAAAACGACACAATTACATAGCATCCAACTTGTATCCTCTCTGGTCAACGCCAGACTGCAATAGCGTCCTGCGCCTTGTCAATGTCAATAGAAAGGCACACATGGAACAGATCCAAGGTGTGAAACATCACCCAACTGACATTCAGGTGCCATTGGACGTCGCCTATTCGTCATTCATGGACAACAACGAATTGGCATTGGCGTTGAGGGAAGAGGACCTCGAGAAAATCACCATTTTCCTGTCCCGTTGCGGCCTGTCGGTGCGTTTTGGTGGGGGCAGTTTATGAATTTAGTTATCGGTCTGTTTTTGGTTCCTTATGTTACACTGTACACGGATCGTTGCAACCGCACGGGCATTGATGATGAAATATCAAATAAAGTCGTGTGTCATCAATCCATACCACATACCATAGTCCTGTACACATACCGTACCCGTTTTGCAGTCGAACAGCGACCACGTGGGTCGTGGCTACCCGGATCTCGGCTGGGACCCGATCGAGGGCGATCGCTACATTGAATTCCTGCGCTATTGCGTTTGGATCAACGGCGAAAACGTGGAAGAGAACGCGAATCTCGTCATTCGATTATTGATTCGACGACCCGAATGTTTGGGCACGGCGCTCAGGGGCGAAGGCAAAGGACTGTATGAGGTGGCTGGACAACGGGCTTGCATTTGGCAAAATTGTTACGCACTGTAGGGTATTGGGTTAGGCGTGGGTATAGGCATACGCCCACACCCATCACATCAGGCGTGGCTTCGCACTTTTCGACTCAGGCTAAGTGGTTTCAGACTCAGTAGGTCCCATTTCCGCAATGGCCATGCAATCGGCTAGTCCCGTTTCAGATCATGCAGATTGATTGACAAGCAGTGTGTGTTTGCTCTCTATGAAACACTGGCATAGAATTGAACCTGATTTGAGAATGGTTCGATTTTCATCATTGCTTCGTTGTGTCCCAAATGGCAGGTAAACTCATTTCTGTCAATATTGTGAAACATCAGTCATCACAATCTGCAGGCCATTCGCGAAGGCATCGCCATGTCTGAACAGATCTCCGCCTATCAACATGGATCCGTTGATCTGGCAGGTGGCGAGTATTTGAATGAGAACAAGTCAGTTCGGCTTTTCCATCTCAGCCAAAAGTTGCATAGGAAACAACGTGGTTTGGTTTCTAAATGCAACAATCACCCATACAAATCAGGACCTACCCATCGGAGAAGGACGAAGGACCTGAATACATCGACTTCGGTTCAGCGGTTATCGATTTCTACTCATCGTTGGTCGATCTATTGGCCAAATGTGCGCCCGACGCCGCGCAGATTCAGGCGGGCAAGGGCGAATCAGTGCGGGCCCGCGCCATTCTCAAATCGCTTATCAGCCTCGAAGATCTGGAATCGATTCTGCGATTGCGATTCACGTTGCCGAACGTGGCTGGAAAATGGACGGATGGTTAGGGCTTTGTTTTTGTGTGAGAAATAAGTTTGCATTATTATTCGGTAGGGCCGTTGGGTTAAGCATTCGCTGGCATGATGACGGCAACGCCCCTTTGTTTGTTTCAATCGAGATATAGTTTGGATTTCGTCCCGATCATTTGTTCCGGATTCTTCGTGATCTAAGTTTAAGGCTAAGTGAAGCATACCAGACTAGTATGCCTGATCAAATGGGCCTGAATTTTTAGGTTGTAGTGTAGGCTTTGGATTATTGCAATCAACAATATTGGTCACTGATACCAACGATGTGATGGTGCACCGTTGCTGTCTGTGTTAATCGCGTTGACTTATGGTCGCACGCTCACTACTATATTTTAAGTCTACCTGCAGTGAAACCTCTCTAGAGACATCTTATAATGTTTCAGACATGAACCGGATGCCGCCTGGTCTCAAACCGCTGCACAAGCGTTCAGTGTTGTTGTTTTTGGATCGAGTCTACACGGTCGAGTCGCAGGACATGTTCTTCCGACTGTTGGAACAGTCGTTTCTGCCTGATTTGAGGGCTGCCACCATGCTCGATACGGTGCGATTTTATTTTTAGTTATTTTATTCAGATAACATTTTATGTAGCGCGGTTTTTCTTATTGGTCGCCCTCATTCGGTCAAGAAACAGGCCGGCGCATGGGTCCAAACTTTTTTTGAGCCTGAAAGTATGTGTGTGCGCCGGGCCTGGAGACTCGTCAGGCTCCGAACAGAAGGTCAGGATACCGTGTATGTATACTTGAGCAGTGTCGTAATGACGTGCACAAGATGTTGCTTAGTCTCCGAGACTACCAGCAGCACACACGAAAGTATACGTAACAAGATAAAAAACAAAAAACGAAGCAATCGAAAGTAATAAATGTTACTGTTCTTGCAGCCGAAAGCACGTGACAGTGACATGTCACAAGCGTTGTGTCGTTATCTGTGCAACAACGTGCTGCCGCTGTTGACCAAATACGCGCATTTGTTTGGCGATGCCGAGCACGCAACGGAGCTGTTGGATGCCACATTGCACACGGTGCGTCACGCATAGGCCTCATTAGGCTGAGAGTATGGACCGAAATGGTATAAAGTTAAGCCCAAGTCTGCGCCCACACTGACGTTTTAGGTCCGGAAGAGGCACAGTGACTGATATTCAGGCCTGATGCCAAGGCTAACTTTTTCGGCCTTGTTGGGCTTGAAAAATTGGTCAAAGTGGTTAGGCTAACGTTTTTTTGGTCGATTGGTGGTTTCTGATACCTACTGTAGTTATAGAACATATGTAGTACAGTGAGTTTCAAACTTGACAGAGGGGTGCACCAGGGTAGCATCCTGTTAGAGTATGTACCTGCCCAGTGTACACACCTACATATATAAAAGGCAGTAACTTTCACATCAAAATCATTCGCAAACATTACATAATCCTTAAACTTGTTGCGCGCAGGTTTACCGAATGAACAAAATGAGCACGTTGACCAACAATCAAATCAATTCAGTGCGTGAGTTCCTTGTGTCGTTCACACGCGAGCTGCCGCCGGCGATGTTGGTCAAGTTGTTGAGGAAGGTCATCATCGACATACCAGTGCTCAATCAGACTTCCATCACGCCACTGACGGTGAGCGTGTGTGTGCCAGGCCAGGCTGGCTGGCTGATGTTTCAATTGCGCCGATTATTGTAATAACGTTTTCAGTCACACGCTAGCAGTTGCTTGCTTGAGTACACGTGCATGTGCACTGCACCGTCACTGACTTCTTCGGCACTGGGATGATGAATCAAACCACACCGCAATGTATTCCAGCTTATGACGCTGCACTACGACCGTTGCGGCAAGTATTATGGCGGTGGTAACTCGTTTGGCGTCGCGTCAGAGTTGGAGAAACGTCTGTCAATGAAATTATTCGTGGCCATTTTCGACTCGCTGGGCACCAAACCCTACAATCCGGAGTTGTTTGGTAGAGCCTTGCCCTGTCTCACAAACATTGCTGCATCGCTGTCGCCCGATTATGCGTTGACATCGGATAGCGGCGATGACTTGTGAGTGAAACATTTGGTGTACACACTTGGTAAAAATTGTGAATATCCGGCATTGAACATGGTGATCTGATCTGCCTTCAAAGAAAAGTCAAATGACCTGGACCAGGCCGAACATGACCGGCCACCATGGTTAATCAGATTGGGTCCGGTATGTGGACATAAAATTAGTCATCTGCCTTGAACGCAATATTCCACATGATTGGTTTTCTGCACCAACTGGCGCACCTGTCACTCTTCACAGGGCGGCACCGCAAGCCGAGGGCCCAAATGAAGATGCCTGGCAGCCGATCCCGGTCGATGTGAGTCAGATCTCGTTGAGCGCCGAGCTGGAGGAATTGGTGGCGAAATTCGCCGAGCATTTCCACGACAGCTGGGCGAGTCGCAAGGTATGCGATTTATTAGCCCTTTAATTGTTTTGTAACTTTTTACGAAAACACACCCATTTTGATCTAAACAGGTTGACAAGGGCTGGACGCACGGCGAACGGTACAGTCGCGTCGACCTCACGCATCCACGTCTGAAACCATTCAGCTTGCTCAGAGATTTCGTGAGTTTTTAGAACAAGAGATAAAGCTTTAAATTGTCCTGTGACGTCTCCAATCCAAAGGAATGGATTTTTCTGCAAAAAAATATTTTGTGACTCTTCCGATTATAAAAAAGCTACATTGATGGAAAACATTACTCCGTTACTATGCGCACAGTATATTTGCTATACGCACAGTGTATCACAAGTCACAAAAACTACAGTTTTTCGAGAAAAAACACCCACTAAAAATACACAGGAGCAAAATTTCTACAAAGAGCGCTGTGCGGAGTGTCTACGTTGCGCACTGGCGTTGGGATACCAGATCCAGCTACAGGACCCGGATGCACATGAACGGGCCTCACAAGTGCAAGCCGCCGTTGATGAAAGGTGAGTACAAGTTGGCACAATGCCAATGTCGTAGTGGTGCACAAGACCAGATTCGTGGCGGTTGATTTTGACATGGTAGCCCCAGGGTTGGGCAAAAAACGTTTTTTTCCAAAAAAAAAAACAAAACGAAAAAAAAAAAAAAAAAAAAATGGATTTCCTTAATTATCAGTGTACTTTTCCAGAAAAATCAGGGAAAATCAAGGAAACAGATAAAAAAAACGAAAACCCCCCCGCCTTTTTTTTAAAAACCCTTTTTAAAAAAAACCCCCCCCCTCTTCCCCCCCCCCCCCCCCCCCGTTGCGCATGGATTTTTAATTATCATGTATTTCCAGAAGTTGAGAGTGTCGGTGGGCAAATTTCAATTTCTCTCTACAATACACCACTGCCGTTACATGATGCGCAAATTATGGTTTCAATTCTATGTGCATTGTGCACCGCAACATTCTGGTATTTTACTTTTCACACTCTGTATATCAATTTAGCTTGCTCCATTCACCCCAACCCGAATGTTGGTCTTGGGTGTGAAGCTATGCAGACTCAAGCTTCATCGCTAACTACACGTACATGTCAACCGATGATAACCCATATGTATGTACCTGTATATATATATGTATGTGGACTATTTTTTCACATAATTTCAGCATCGAAAACTACAACCCGCGACCGGTTGACCTGGCCAACATGACCGTTGAGTCTGACATGGTCACTTTGGCCGAGAAACTGGCCGAAAACAGCCATCTGATCTGGGCCAGAGGCGCACTTGACCACTTGGCCACCGCTGGGGGTCAAATGCCGATGAATGTTGTCTCGTTTGACCTTTTGACCGGCACCGAACGACGAAAGGACCGATTCAAAGCCACCGAAATCGTCAAATTCCTGCAATACCAGGGATATCGACTTGTTAAGTAAGTTATGACGAATACTTTGAAACTATGGAAAAATGTGCACTAAAAATTGCTGGCTGAAGTCACACCCTGGCCTTTCGCATTCCTTATTTCTCATAAATTTTCTTTCCCTTTAGAATGGCCATAAGGTTTATTCTTTTAGCACAACAGCCGTTTTGGAATTCCTTTATTATTTCTCTGTCCCATCGGTCACTTTATGAACCAAAATAACAACAACCAGAAAACCCACACATATCTGTATATAAATGCAACCCAAAGCTTTTCTTTATGAGTTCTTTCTTTTATAATATTATATTATTTTTTCCTTTCACACTGTTGCTTGCTAACACGCTGTTGGGCGCTTTCTCTTGCTCTTTTCACCCTCGCCACGCCAACAACGCCACCTCACCAACGCTTCGCAAACGCGCACACACACACACACTCATTTGTGAAACATCACCACGTCGCTTGACACATGTGCAGTGCTGGCATTGGCAGGGAGGACTCGCAAGCATTACTCGCCGGCGGAGGAGGGGAAGCCGACGCTCGATCGGTCGAGCGACGATTCGCCTATGATTCGTTGGAGAAATTCATCAAATACTTGGAGAACTGCTCAACGAGAATGCACATCGTCAAACCGAGTCAGGACCTGTCCAGACGCAACAGTTTCCGACTCGCCAGCAAGGACGTGCGATTCTTTGAGAAGGTGCGTTTTGTTTTTAAAGATGTTTGTTGCTGTAACGTAAAGGTATGGTGCGTACAGGAGCGCAACACCTTTGCGTAACACTTAGGCTGTGAGCAGATAAACGAGGAATGGCAGATTTCTGCATTCCGCATTCCGCGTTTATCTGCTAACCTTTGCGGAATTCTGCATTTCTGCAAGTAAATTTATGCTTTTGGTCAAACCTCTCAGTTGCTGTTTGTGTTAACACGCAACATCTTGAGGTCAGCACGCTGGAAGTTGTCATCGTCACCCAAGCACGCACCATTCCGCAAAGGTTAGCAGATAAACGCGGAATGCGGAATGCAGAAATCTGCCATTCCGCGTTTATCTGCTAAACAATTTCCGCATTCCGCGTTTATCTGCTCACAGCCATAGGGCTTTTTGGTTTGACTTGCTGAAAGTCAAGCACACTTTGAATGCCGGCAAAGGGCATCCAAGCCCTACGTAGTTCTGGACTGTTAGTGATTTGAAAGGCTGAACAATTTGATGTCGTGCTCACTGAGATTGAACTCAATCCTTAATAAACCAAGGTTATGCCGCACATACAATATGTATACATATGACCTCCAGCAAGCTCTAGCGTTGCTTCAATATTCAGGTGGTACTACCCTTGATTACGTCATACTTCAACGCGCATCGATCGTATCTGCTGGATCAAAACGCGGCATCCGAAAGAGAGAAGGAAATGGTGACCAGGTACAAGGCATATTTGTTCATTTGAATATTTTCGATCAGATAGGGTTTTGAATCGATCACAATTGTTATTTGTTTCAGTCTGTTCTGCCGTTTGGCACACATGATGAGGATGAAGAATCGTGGCCTTGGCACCAACGCTAGACTGACGGTCACTTGTTTGACCGTGCTCATCAAAGCGTTGGATCTGAAGTTAGTACATACATACATGCCGATTTGTATGAGAAAAGAATCTATTTTGTGTCTCTGAAAGTGTATTTTTGTTTCACACCTGATTATCATCTATCCAGAACGCTGGTCAAGATCAACTCGGATGTGCTGCGTACGAGTCTGTTGACGTTCTTCAACAATCAAGCGTCCGACCTGCACGAGGCCGTCGCACAATTCCACGCCGATGGACAATACAGGTGCGGGCAAGTGTGAAACATCAACCGGTGTGCCAGTTTGGATGCAATATTGCAGTCCTACTCTAATATGACTTTCAGCGCAATGCGTGGCGCGAACATCAAGAGCTGGCCGACGCTGGAGTTTGTGTGCCAAATGACCATACCTGCGTTGACGGCGTTCTTCAAGCATTGCGCCATGCAGGGATTCGGTCATGATCTGCTCGGTTGGTGACTGACTGAGCACTTCATTTGTTGTGAGCACATTTCGTGCTTATATCTTCGTACCGAAATAATCCTGCCGATTTGGTCACGATTTTTTTACTATTTTATGATGGTTCGGTCTCGCCCCGAAGACCGGGACTAATCCAAACATAATGTAACTAAGCAAGGCCTAAATCGTCTTTACCTGTGGCCTCCTCGAGCTCAATTGGGCCTTTTGGGTCTGAAACGTAGCCGCAAATAGTTTGTCGATTGTTTTCAGTCGAGGAAATCCAAGGTGCGTGCTACAAATGTCTCAACAGTCTGTACTATCTGTCGACCATCTCGCGTCAGCACACGCATCGAAACTCAATCAACAACGAGATCACCAAGTCAGTCGTGGACGGATAGTTACAGGCGGTTCTTTTCTCAGCCCGATTCAGTTTTTGACATATTAGGCATGTTGTTCATTGCGTCTGATCGGAATTTACTCCTTTTGTTTTTGATCACGCGACAGATATAGCATGATGAACAAGGCATCGGTCACCTCCGGTTACTGCTACTGAGTTTATCACGTGTATACGTATAGTTGTTCGCATCGTTGAATGAAGTATATTCGAGACGGGGTATCGTGCCAGTAATTTCGTCCACCGTAATTACGTAAATGAGCTGGGGCGCACTGCTCGAAATTGGTGGAATGAGTGAATATCAAAAGCGGGAAAAGGTCACGAAGCGTAACCAAGACAAGACGATCGATCACCAGTGATGTAGTTGGTCCGAGCAAGAAAGCTAGCTAGCTGGAGGGGTCCGGCGCAAGAAAGCTAGCTAGCTAGCCGGGTACCCCGATTTGGGGGGTATTGGTCCAGAAGTCAAAAACAGGGGTAAAAAAAATTGGTCGAAATTATGTTAAAAATAAGCCTTAAAATGTGTATTTTTGTGCACCTGTGAGAAAATTTGTACGAATTTGACCATTTTGGCCCATAAAATGGTCATTTTGGCACTAAAATCAACACTTTTTCTACTTGGTGACCGGAGCAAGAAAGCTAGCCAGCCAGTTTGGGGGTATGGGTTTCGGAGCAAGAAAGCTACCTAGCAGTTGGGGGGTAATACCCCCATACCCCCCAACCACATCACTGTCGATCACCATGGTCGATATCGACCAATGAGTGTTATCATGCGATCAGTGGTCCAAATCGAGGTCAATTAAATATAAAACAAAACAAAAAAGATGTAATTTGATTTACCTAATTTTTCAGACACATTTCGTCCATCGGTGTCTGTCTGTCAGCATACGCGAGCGCATTCCCGGTGGCGTTCCTGGAGCCACACTACAACTCCAACAACAAATACTCGGTGCTGGCCAAGTGGGCAGAACAGGGATCGGTCGCTGTGCAAGGTTGGGCCGATTGATTGGTGCTTTCATCGGGGGTTTCGAATTTTCGAATTTGCTACCTAAAAGTTGAGTACTCAAGGCGGGCTGCCATCTGCTCTGATGATGTTTGAAATGCGGGTATTCTGTGGGTGGAGGTGGTGATGCGAGTGTACTCGGGTGTCAGTTGCATACAGGGCAGATGTAAGCTCATCTTTACACATTAGGAAAGAAGACACACAGTTTAAAAAATAAAATTCGCAGAAATGATGCAAAGTTTGGCAACGCAAATTCCGACGTTGGAAAAATTGGTTGGCGAAATTGAGCAAGCGGCCGACAAGAAAGTGCTCTACAAAGACAACTGCAAGATCTTCGACGTTGATCTGCCACTGATATGCAGCTACCTGCACTATTGGTGGTATTATGGACCCGAGGGACCCAATCAGACCGAGTATGTTCCAGTCTAATGTCTGAAATCGATTTTTTCGCTGTCGATATGTTTATCCTGTTGTGAAAAACAATGATCTGAAAATGTTTGTCTCCGAAAAGATGTATTTGAACAAATAAGTTAGATAGTATGTAGATCACGCCATATAGATATTACTGTCGAGCAACAGAACGAGCTCACTCCGATATTTTTTGTATGTTTTCAATGAATAATTTTCCATACATATGTATTCATCAGTTTTATTCAACAGAAAACAAATCACGGACGTGACCGCCGACTACGTGAATCGTGTGTTTGTGGCCATTCTGAAGATGGTGCTCTACACGATCGGGGAGGACAATTCACCGTGGATGGGTAGACTGCAATGTTAGTTCGAGCAATTTTGTGCCACTTTAAAACGGTACACCATAAATTTTTTATAATGTCGGTCGCACGTGTTGTGGCATAGAGCATAGCGAAATGTTCATGCCTATCTGGGACCAGAGGTTGCGTTGAGAAGCATCACAGTCGCCAAGCTACACAGCAGGAATAACGCAGATATATCTGGTATTGCCGTATACTAATACACACGCGTATTTTTGTGTGTATACAAGGCACGATTTTTTCCTTTGTTAAACGCGTCACTAAACTTAACGTTCCGGTCCTGCACTGGTCATCATGTGACAAAACAAATCTAATCAAGCGCAAAAGTTCCGATATGCACAAACTCATGTTGGCGGACGAAGAATATAATTGTTCATTGTCCCATGATTTTATCGATTTCTCCACAAAATTGCCTATTTTGCAGTCGCTGCGTCGCAAATCATCCAGCACGTCACCACCGACCCGATGGCCCCGTACGTGCAGCCAATCATCGAGAAGATCGCAACGTGTGCCGAGGCTGCGATGAAGGAGGAGGACAGACTGCGCACGCATCCCGAGGAAATGGATGAAGCCGCCGTGGGCGCGGTGAGTTGTCACTGGTGATTGTACATAGATTAACGAACCATGAAGGACGAATTACGGTAGTCAATACCCAACCTAGTTACATGTACACCCTCCTTTTCAGAACCACGCCAAGCTGGTTCGTGATGTCTATTCGATATTCCCACTATTGATCAAATACACCGATCTTCACCGGTTAGTGCGCACCAGTGTATGTAGTTTTATCTGTTTAATTCACCACGCAGTTAAAAGAGCATTAATCAGTGATCACCACCACGCACATTTTCAACTATACATTCAGTGCCAAATGGCTGAAATCGCCATCAATCGAAACCGACAAAGTGTACGAATGCGTGGCCGTTATTTTCGAGATCTGGTATCGATCACAGGTGTGTGCGTGCGTCCGCCTTTTTGTTTGTTCACACATCAGTTTCTTTTCAGTGTTTCAATCTCATCACGTCAAATCGATCGATATAAACAGCATATTTCAGCATTTCAAACGCGAAGAGTTGAACTTTATGGCCGTTTTTGACGAAGCACCGGCCGGCGTCAAACCAGCCGGCAGAGCACTCGGCGGCAAAAAGAAACGTCGAGGTTGCGTCAATTTTGCGACTTTCATTTGTGTCATACTAGAATTATATTCAAAGTGAAACATCACAAAACCTACAGAGCCGCGCAAGAACAAGCACGCCAACAGCACGGTGATCAGCTGTTTCAAGCGTTTGCTGCCCGTCGGTCTCAACATATTCGGCGGGCGTGAGCTGGACATTGTTCAACAGTCGAAAGAGAAAAATTTGAAGGTCTGTCTTTTTTAACGATACTGAATTTTCAAGAAAAACACATCAAACTAATGAAAAATCTGAACTTCCTTTGTCATCCGCAGGACGAGAAAGAGGACAAAATTCGCGAATTCATTCGTCAGCTGTTGGGTATTCCAGAGAAGGTATCTGTCGACCACGCTAGATTAATTTCGCTTTTAAAATAATTTTACAACCTCTTCGGCTGTCGTTTAAGACGGACCCAACTGACGTCAACACCTGGCAACGCAACTTGTATCACAAGATTGGCAAGTCGCAAATGCGTGGCATCAATGAGATGTCCGAAGACGCCGTGGTCGAAAAAATTGCCAATATGGGCAAGGTTTTGGCCATACTTCATTCGGTAAGTCGCACTTAGTTAAATCAACATCTCTGTCGTTTCAACTGTTCTTGATTACCAGTTGTTGTAGTTGAAAGTTGTTTATTGTTGTTAACATTCCATGGATAAACGTAAGAGATGCAATCATCCGAGCCCCAGCATTTAACTGATAGTATACGTCTCTGTTTATGCGAGTGCAGGACACGCTCATTCAAGGTTTTTTGAATAACAATCTTGTTCCACTAGTGTCAGGATATGAAGGTCTGTACAGACACACATCATACACTAGCTGCTCGCAGCTGAAAAGCCCATTGCTTTCATTTTTATTTTCTTTTCCCGGGCGTTTTGCAGTTTGATGACAATTTTCGTTTGATGTTTTGTCTAACAAGCCTATTTTAGGGTCGTCGGACCTCCTTCCTGATTTCTATGCTCCCACCACTTGTCACATACCCAATCTTACCTTAATATCATCATCTGCTCACATTTGTGAACATTCCCAAGTTATTTATACTATCGTTTTTCATACTGGATTTTGGAAAGTTTTGTGATTTGTCAATTATAGGAATTTCAAAAAGGACGTTATCGCGAGGTACGTTAAACGATCGGAAAACAGTTCTACAGAGAGCAGCACTATTTAAATATCCACCGTTCTTGTGCGTGATTTTGTCACGTGTCCTACGTTTTGTCTGTCTGCTTCAAGCATTTTGACTGCGTGTTGAATCTTCGCTTTCTCTCAATCGTACTGTCATTGCTGTGTTTGTTTGTGTGTCTGGTGCATCAAGGATACACACATTTCGTCGGAGAGCTACCAATTTGCATCTGCCTATTTTTCTTCTTGTCGCTGTTCTTGTTTTTCAGAAACAACTTGTGCAAAAAATATCTTAAACATCGATAACTGATGCCAGCATGCGTATTCTGATGCACCGGACAACAATGCTTGGCCGATATCCACCAAGTATGGCTTCAAAATACCACGCTTAATGATTACGAAGTATTAATTTTATCGCTCAATAATGCTTCTTTAACCTAAATGTTCGTTAGTCCGTTTTGCTTAGAGGCGTAGTGTTAATGAGATATTGTTTTCACACACGCACAGCTTCACACAGCAAGCTCGCTCGCTCTCTAAAACAATTACATAGCAAAGCGCACCGTCCTGGTAAGTGTGATGTTATGTCTGCTCGAATAACTTAACCGAGTGTTTAGTCCAAGGGGCTTTTCAGTTGCGTGTTGGTTTCTTGTGAGCAAAATCTCCACAATCTCCTTCAAGGAGCTCAGTGCTCTTGTCGACTTTCTTCTTTTCTTCATTGTTTGTGCTTTGATTTCAGACGTGCTTTTGAAACTGTTATATTCATACATTTGAGCGTTACACGAGTTTTCGGTGGTAACAATGATGTTCTGAACTTAAAACAAAGCCTCCAACGAATCCCTTGTGTCTCAATGTGCTGTTTATGTGCCTAACAAGCAATTGGACATATTTTAACCATGTTCTTAACGCCTCTTGTGCTCTTCCCCCGTCGCTTCGCACATCTGCCCTACGCATCTGTGTAACAATCAATTTATTCAATCCAAAGGATTAAATGTGCCAGCACTGCTCCACTCAAAACAGTCGTCTTTCTCTGTTGCAAACCATTTTCACCAACTGTCTTCTTCTCCGCATCTGAATATAGCTACATGTGTACCCATACCTGATTGACCGTAGGACCTGTGTGATACTGACGAAATCTTTAGCAATAATGGTATCTCCATCGGATTTCACTGCTGTTATCCGACACGAGACGTACGATCCAATCGTGAAATGTGATGTAGACCATGCACTGATGTACCCCACCAATGCCTTACACATGTCCTCTTCACGAACACCTTGTTCAACAACCATACCTGATTCACGTCCTTCTCAACTCATACTACATACACGTATTTGACGTGTCGTGCCCAGGCGTGTAGCGTGCAGCCCATCAACCCATCGTTCTTTCGTGTTTCAGTTCAGAGCTGGAAAAGTGAGTTTGGCAATGTGTCTATCGAACCAAATTGAGAAAGATAGAGAGAGAGAAACCAACGCGTGGCTTACATACAGCAACCGAGAAGTGTGATACATCACTGGCTCTAAACGTGCCGGTGTCTTGCGTATATCTGGTCGGCTGGTCGCTTTCCTGGTGGAAGCTTGTAAAATAGGTGATCAAATCAAGCCAACCCACACGAAACGTGACCAGTCTCAACGTATAGATGCTTGTTGTAAGCCACGGAGCATCAACCCGCACTCAGACCTTGCTATCTGCATGCGATTAGCTACCGGTCACGATACATCACATGCCTGCAGTGTTGCTATTTACATACAACCGCCGATTAAGGAGCAATTTAGTTTAACAGCCTGTGACTAGTAGTTGTGCTTGTGCATGGTGTTGACTATTTGGACCCGTCTGTGCGCCGAAACGGTGACGGCCTACTAACATCTTGACGAACTTCAGGACTCCCTCGCACGCTGCCATAGGCCTAAACAGACCGACTATCAGAATGTTTTACCGTTTAATGATCGTCATAAGTCGCTGCGTGTATACGTGCTGGTTGATTCGTAGATCGTAACACGGTGTACATCATTAACGATCGGATTGGCGCGCAGGATGTCCAAAGACTACTGAAGAGAGCATGTAAAAAATACTTTGTCCGTGGCATGCGTCAAGAAACCAGATAAAACAACAACAGCAACACGGCAACTTTTCGGCCTGATATTCTGCTCTCTAACTTTAAAAATTGGTACACAGAGCACTTCCGCCATCTTGAGCCAGTTTGAGAGCAGTTTTGGAAAGCGTTAGATCCTCAGTCTAAAAAACGGCGCTCTCATTTGGCACAAGAAGGTGAGCAGAGTGCTCAGCGGACAGACGAGGCTTATAGATTAGCATCGGAGACACTCTGTCTCCAGAACGGTCCACTGAACACTTCTTCTGACCGACCGAAGCCGAGTCTGTCTGCCCGATCAAGAGTACCAATTATTGTCATTGACATTGACACGCGTGAATGTCCGATACGCGTATTAGGACCATCGTCTCTCTCTACACACACATTCTTGCTCTACGACCCCCATTCCCATTCTAGGTCGAACATCCGCAATCTTTATCCGAGGTGTTGCGAAAAGTTGTGACCAGTCAGCGCAAACGAGCTGTGGTCGCATGCTTCCGTGCCTCTGTAATATATTCCCTGCCGAGGTTGGTGTGTTCCGGACACTTAATGCCCTTTTCGTACTAAATCGTTGTGTTTCTTGCATGTTGTGTTGCTACATACCGTACACCATCGTTTCAGTGCATGTTCTTGCACGCGTACGCACGCGCAATCTACACCCGTACTAATTAAACGCCGAAAACTTGGGCAGTATAGTGGACGTTTTTATTGTTTTGTTTCCACACACATCATTTTTTGGATTTGGATCTTTTGAGTGGCAGTATTGCTTTGGGATAGTCTGCGTTGATTTCCTTGGTTAGCTCAGTATTTTTTATTACACAAATCTTCTTTCATCCAGGTCGGTTCTATTGTTTTCTATTCTTTTTTTGGCCACTACAGGCCACAGAAAGCACGATATTTACTATCGCTGATTTGTACGCCACGAAGTTTTATTGTGTTGACATGTTGGTTGGTATCGGAAACACAGCTGTTAACCAATGCTATCAAGCATCTGGAACTGTTTTCAAGTCCGATTATTTGAGTTCTGATGCCCTGCCAACGGGCACTGTTTATGCCGTGCGGGACTATTTGCATAGTCGAGCCATGCTGTGTGCTGCACAGTGGCGCGCATGTGTGTGTGTTTGCCAACTGATGTTTCACACAATGACAGGTGTCAGGGTTGCACAAGGACGAAGGCGGTCAAGAGCTGTTGAAGGCCAAGGGCATGACCGTCGCGCGCAAACAGATGGTCACGAATCTGATCACCGCACAGCGAATGTCCACTGTCGAACTGTAAGACTGTTGAACTGGTTGGGGGTATTCACTCACCACGATCGCAGACCGATACGATAGGAGCACTAGGATCTCAATTCCCCTTGGTCCCCTTTTACGGTCGTGGAGCAATAGAAAGTTTTTGGTGAAAAGTGGATCCAAGAGGTAAGAGGTTTAGGTCGCGGAATTCGTATGTATCTGGTTCTCAATAGGTAAACTACAAACCCCCGGATACCACTTTTGAGCAAAATCGATTAGATGACCCCAAATGCTACATGACCTCTTTAAGCACATTAGAGGGGTCGCGTGACCAAATGTACATCAGATTCAGGTTTCCGGACCCAAATTACCCGCTGGGCCCCACTTTTCAAACAAAATTTTTTCGTGCTCCAAAACCATCAGAGACCAAAGAGAGTCGCAATTTTACTGCTCTTGGCGTATACTATCTGCATTATGGTAATCGCTGAGATGGTTAAGTTGCTTGCGTATACGCTTTCGTTTAATAACATCAACACACGGCACTCATTAACCAATCACATGGTCAACTCAGGTGAGTTCAGATTTGATGTTAAGAGTGTGATTCGGGCTCGTTCTGTTCAGGTGTGCAGCAGCGCATGAGCGTTTTTCGTTAAGTTTTCTCAACATACATAGTACAATTTCCATAATGTAAAGATAAAGCCGATCAATCATTCACCTTTTCAGGCATCGAGCGATTAATCTATTTCTTCCCACTTTCCGCGAAAAATGGTTGGCCGATGAAGACTCAGGATTGGATATGCTAGTGGCAGACATCTGCGTACGTTGTTCGTTTGAACGAAGTTAGCAAATAGAAACATACTTGAAGCAATTTAAATTTCCAGTACGAACCCCCGCCGGAGGAGGGCGCCATTAAGCCCGAAGAAGAGGAGGAGGAGGGCGAAAAGGCAGCTGTAAGTCACACTCTTATGACTGATAATATGATGTGTCCCGAAGGAACGACTTCAAGTACATAAGCATAGCAAGCGCGTTTTTCAGAAACCGGACCCGTTGACACAGCTGGTCGAGTGTTTCCAACGAGCGGCTACCAGCGAACAACAACAAGCGATACCCATCTTTGACGACATGCTCTATCAGACGTACGCGATGGTGCTCGCGCAGAGCATACACGTGCCCGATGACGCGATGTTCACTGATGAGGAGGACATATCGGTATGTGAAACATCAATGAGAAGGACCCCGGTGCAGTTTCGGTCGTATGAAAGATAGAAGGCAAAGTAGGTATAGTACTGCGGCACCACACCACGACCACGGTAGTTACGAAGGACTTCAAACTTGATTTGGACCTGCCTCCATCTTTTGAGCAAGAATACGTACCTCTCTAATTGAGACATCGTCTGATCAGTGCTAAGCTTGGATCGGAGCTCAGAATATATATATCAGTGCTAAGCTGGTGAGCTGATATTTAACTTGATAAACGTTACTGACTATAAAGCGTTCGTTTTCTCTGATTATTTTATTGTCGTACATGAATATTTCTGACGTTCCGTTTTAGAACCCGGATGATTTTGCAGTAAGTCCGAACGAAATTTGAGAAGCAAGCCAACCCCCTCAGCTTCAAGACTTATATACTTCGAGTGAAATCAGACCAACATTTTTAAGCTACTGAAATCATGCTTTCTGGGCACCCACTCTGCGCCTGAATGTCTTTTGGTTTGTGCGCTGCTGCCTTTCATTCATGCTTTCTATATCCAATATGCTCTTGCATATAAACTCATCACTTCATTCACAACACCATCCCCACACGCTTATGATGCTTTTCTCTTTATTTCTGCGCGGTCTGATTTTCTCTTCCATTTCATTATCTGACCATCAACACAATGTTTCAGGCCAAAGAGGAGGCGAATGACATCCTGGTGTCGGAGCAGATCCGCCTGTTGGGCCGAGGCGTACCGATTATGATCCTGCAGTATCTGTCAGCGAGCAATGGCGAAGCGAACATGATGGTGCAGAAGACACTCGAGTTGGGCATCAAAGTGTTGAATGGCGGCAATGCTGATGTGCAGAAGGTTGGGCGTGCAGCCATATGCTGATTAAAGATCAACGCCTTTTTGATGGAATTATGGAATTTCTGTTTCGTTGAAATTAGTCCAAAATTGGTTCAGTCCAAGGATCCACGACCATAATTTGTCAGGCCCTCATCAGGGCAAATGAGGAACAAGGCATAGTCTACCTGTTTCAAAGGAAAAATAATTGGGAGTGGCTTATTCTGCTACTACAGTACCATGACAGGTAGTGTGTATACCATTCATCCATCTAGGTCGCTAAAATGCATGCTCGCCTTGGTATCTGGGCACATTTCAGCCCACGTAATCTAAGGGTCCACCGAGTATGTACACAACCCAACAGTGTTGGTACACATCCACTACTCCTCCACATACGGTGTAGATGACAATGGCATATAGATCATATCCACCCGCTACTACTGTACTTCAGGTGATGCTTGCGCATCTGCAAGAGAAGCGGGACGTGCGTTTCTTCAACTCAATGGCCGGGCTGATGACGTGTTGTTCGGTGCTGAACCTCGACATGTACGAACGACAAGTCAAAGCCGAGGGATTGGGCATGGGCGCAGAGCTGGCTGCCGGTGAACATCAGAATCTCAACGACGCTGACTTCACCATCGCACTGTTCAGATTCCTGCAGTTGACGTGCGAGGGACACAATTTGGGTACGTCCTATACATAGTGCAGCAGCGCAGGACAATTTTGTTCTGCTTGACGGTGGCCTTGTTACGTACGTAACAGACGATGAAGTATCAAGTAGCTAGAATTTGGGGCAAATGTGCAGTAGATGTCCAAAAAAGTCACCGTTGCGTCTGGCAAATCAGAAATTGCACGCCTCATGTACCTAATCTCTGTCTTTCTCGGAGCTGTGTCCGTTCAGAAGTTCAAAGAGCCAGCAAATTTGAAGGCAGCATGTCTTGTTGTTGATGCAATATGCAATGCAATGGGTAGCACAATGGCTATATAAGAATTCATCAAAATCAATCCTGATTTTCACGTTCAGTCACTCTTAACCACTGTGCTATTTGTGATCCTCACAAAACATTTTCTGCTGAAAATAATCTAGCAGATCAACCACGTTGCCACAGGTCTGAAACATTCTCTTTACCACGTGTTTTGTGTGTGATCGCGCAACGCAACGTCATTGCCCCGTCACTTTCCCTCTTTACGATTCAGGAAAAAAAGTTGACCAATTCTTATAAAGTCATTGTGCGACCAATACCTACCGTCAACCACAAGAACCAGAGCGACGCACACTCAATGGCACATAGAACACGAATGCAATTCACAGCACATTGCAGACTTCCAAAACTACCTGCGCGACCAGCCCGGCAGCACGTCACAAGTCAATCTGATCATCTGTACCGTCGACTATCTGTTGCGCCTTCAGGAGTCGATCATGGACTTTTTCTGGCATTACAGCAGTCACGATGTGGTCGATGAGGGCGGCAAGGAGAACTTCTTCCGAGCGATCACTGTCTGCAGTCAGGTGTTCAACACCCTCACCGAGACTGTCCAGGTGGGAAGACGGTTTGGTGCCGCCGCTTTTTGTTTTTTTCGTTCTGAAGTACAATTTGCTTCAATGTCTGCCTATACCACTGTTTCAAGCTTATATGATTATGGCAGCGAACACGCTCCAGGAAATATACATGAACTTCGTTTTTCACCTCTGACGTGAAGGGCTATGCAGAGTTGTTTGTTCAAACTCTCGAGATTACTCTCATACAGTAACACTTGGTCGATTTCACCCGTTTACACAAGTTCAAGGAACGGCAGACAGTAGTCCATTTGCCCTGGCCTAAAGGCAAACTACGCCAACACGAGTCCGATTTCGAAGGGGTGTGTATGCAAGACGAATAGAAAGAGAAAATCATCATGCTCTACTTTGTATTCTTCAAAGTGTAACATTTCCCAAATCAGCAGCCACGTCAGAATGTTTCACTTATGCTGTCAGTTGCGAAATCGAGCTCATGTTGGTGTAGTTTGCCTATACATGACACACGAGTAAAGGCAAAGTACGCCAACACGCCGAGCCGATTTCGGAGCTGGTAGATTAGTGATACATTCATACGTGGCTGCGATTTGGGAAATGTTGCACGTTGTAGACTACAACGTGATGCATGAGGATATATCTCTTTCATTTCGTTTTGCTAGTGCACCAACTCCAAAATCGGGTTCTTGTTGGCGTCGTTTGCCTGTATTTTAACGAGAACTTCTCCGAATCACACGGCTGTTGTCAGGGTCCGTGCAAAGGCAACCAGCACGCGCTGGCCAACTCACGTCTCTGGGATGCGATCAACGGTTTCTTCTTCCTCTACGCGCACATGATGGAGAAACTGTCGCAGAACATCACGCAGATCGATCTGTTGAAGGAGTTTCTCGCGCTGCAGAAGGACATGGTCTCGCTCATGCTGTCGCTGTTGGAAGGTACATGGCACTGCAATCTATGTCATCCAAACATTGATGGCACGCTAGTGGCCTTTGCGGCCGCCGTAAGCTGCCCATAAACCATTCTGTGTTTGTGAGCTTGCGATCACACTGCTTCCTTGACGTTCAGGTAACGTGCTCAACGGTTCCATCGGCAAACAGATGGTTGACGCGCTGTGCGAGTCGGAGGGCAGCGTGATGATGATCCTCCGCTTCTTCGACATGTTCCTCAAACTCAAACAGGTTCGTCGCATTGTTACGCAGATGCAGGAGATCTATATTTAAAGGACAACATGTCTGTGCGTTTAAGTTGACGTCGTCGCCATCGTTCCTTGAGTACGATCCTCAAAAGAGCGGCGTGATCTTCCCGAAAGAGTTCCAGCGAGGCATGGAGGCGCAGAAAGTCTACAGCCCGTTAGTATATTCGTTTAAGCCCCTGAAGAAAATAATCCTGTGAGTCAATTCAGTGGTCTATTTGTCGTTATTTTCTATCTTAAATCTACAGCGACGACGTTGCGTTCCTGATGCAATGCGCCAACGTCAATAACGACGGCAAGATTGACTACATGGAGTTCACCGAACGTTTCCACAAACCGGCCAAAGAAATCGGTCGGTACTTTTTGTTGAACATTGTGTTGCGGTAAATGATTAGCGTGTTGAAGCCAGGGTTGGGCAAAAAAACGACGGCGTTTTATCTTAAAAAACGCGTGGGTCGTTTTTCGTTTTTTTGAATCCTGAATTTCCTTGATTTTCCCTGATTTTTCAGGGAAAGTACCCTGATTATCAAGGAAAATCAATTTTTTGTCCCATTTTTTTCAAAAAATTTTCGACCAATTTTTACTTTGTCGAGATACGTCGATATACAGAGTTGGACTTTTAATGATGACCCCGGCCAAAGTTGGTTCCATGATGCGGGTCTGATATGGGATGTTAACAACTCGCTAGAAAAGGGTTGAAACCCGCTTATTTTGCCTCAGAACACATAGAATTACTTCATTTAACCACGTTTTCTTCCCAACATGAGCGTATTCCAATTTTTTTGGGGGCATATTTTGGTCATCTGGGCGTTTGAAAAAAACGTTTAAAAAAACGTTTTTTAAAAAAACGATTTTTTGAAAAAAACGTTTTTTGCCCAACCCTGGTTGATGCACTAGCATGGCACGGCTTGAAAGGTACCTCCGCCCACTTCTGAAGGCAGACATTGCGTTGCGCTCGGAATAACTGCTGATGATAAACAATCTCATTTAATGAACTTATGTTTACTGGTCCCCGAACTGCCTTTTATCTTCTTGTTTTTGCTCTGCACATTAGTGTGGTATGGTGAATATTGCGCGTGGCGAACGACATATCGTCGACCCTAACAATTGGTTCAATACGTCGAAGTTGGGACTGTGGATGACACACCATCAGGACACGTCAGACACACCCTTTAAAGAGCCATGTGTGTTTCCATTATTCAGGTTTCAACTTGGCGGTGCTTATGACCAACCTGAAGGAACACATCACGAACGAGCCCCGCCTCGACCGGATTGTGGCCACGGCCAACGCGATGTTGTCCTATTTCTCGCCGTTCCTCGGCTGCATCGAGATTATGGGCAGTGCGAAACGTATTGAGAAGGTCTACTTTGAGATTCAGGACAACTGGCTCGAACAATGGGGCACCGAACAGATCAGGTATACCTGATGATGGTATTGGACGGCTTTACGGGTGATAGAGATTGTTCCAAGCTCACAATTGTGGGTGCTGTTTAGTATATTGGTGTTTTGTGGCAGTCGGCGGTGCTGCGCACTGTTTCCGGCCACTTACGATGACCGTAAATGCATCCTGACCATGATCAATGCTAAACAGCTGATGCATAGCAATCGCTCTCGTACAATTTGCAAACAATCTTCAGGGACTCAAAGAACACGTTCCTGTTCAACGTCATGCAGGATGACGGAGGTGAAGCTGGCAAGCTGGAGGCATTCGTCAACTTCTGCGAGGACACCATCTTTGAGGTCGGTGTGTCGCTGCTTTTTTTCGCAATACAAGTGTTGTCTCACATCATCGCTACCTGGCGCTTTTCTTGACTGTCAGGAAGAGTTTAGTTAATACCATGGAATGGCGTAGCACGTCAACTTCGGGTTTCGAGGCAAAGATGGATGATTTTGAAAAAAAATTTCTACATTCGTTGAAACATCAATCGACCCATCCGAACTGCAGATGCAACACGCCTCGAGTTTGGCAGTTGAGGAGGCACCCGATCCGCGGCTGGAAATGCGCGCCAAGAGGGCTCGGGGCGAAGACGTGGAGGGCGGCGCTGGTGGAGGGTGTGTTGATGATCAGCTAATCAATTATATTTTAGAGTCGTATCAACCAACTGTAAGGACCAACGCCGCAACTTGGCAATGACAGTTTTGTTGTTTGGACACTGTACTTTGCGATAATGAGTTTGAACACGAGTTTTCACTTGTTTTTTCTTTACAACAACTTTTTTCGAACAACTTTTACGCCGGTAAAGCATTGCAACCGCAAAGAATAGGCCAAACAATGCTGTATTTGCTTTGCTTAGTTGAACCGCAGTCGTCGTGCATGCCTGCAAAGTTGATACAGCCTTTCATATGGTGACGGATCAAGCCTAGTGTGATTGATCTCTGCTTGGTCATGCTCACATGACTTTTTTCGAATTTTAGGCTACTGTAACAGTAGATATGATCACCAGTTGTTCTGGACGATGACCGGGGGCATGATACAAAACGTGCAAAAAGCTTTGAATAATGATCGAACAACACGATCACAATCCCTTATACCCGGTAATGTTGACCTATTGAACCACCCGCCACTCACCTCAGCTGCAACTCTACTCGCAAATCTACTCCAAATAATGTTTCAGGGGCGCTATGGACCAGCTGAAAGAGACCCTGGAAACGATCAAGACGACGGTGTTGACCTATTCGCCGGCCAACATGCGTGAAACATTAGAGGGCATGAAGGAGATGTCGTATGCGCAAATAGCGATCACGTGTGGTCAGGGCGCGATGAAGGGCGCCTACAATGGTGGCTGGTTCCTGGCCGTGCTCGGTATGACCATCTTCAACTTCTTCTACTACATGATGACCAGCAAGGAACCGCCGGAAGCCGCCGCCGAAGAGACACCACCGGCATTGCCGAGCACGTCAGCGACCCCCAGACTCATCAGGTATACATGCATATGTTTGTGCAGTTTAGAAATAAGATGCCCCAATGTACCCGCATGGACAAAACTTTGTATTGATCATATTTTGCAATTGGTTGCAGCAATAGCTTCGAAAATCGTAACAGTTTCTCAGCGGGTCCCGGGAAACAATTAGCATGCTGGTCAAAGCTGAACTTTCAGCAATTGACAAACTACGGCCAGAACAAAGATTTGTCCATGCGGACAAAATGTCCATATGAGGACAAGTAGCACTGAGTCTAGCAGCAACTTTTAAGTTGGTCGATGTTATCCTTGATGCAAAGAGTCACGTGACCAAGACAAGACCGAAGGGACCAGACCAATTACCAAACTCAATTTCGCCCCAGTACAATATGTTTACAAAAGCGCAACGC
This sequence comes from Rhynchonema sp. JSB1_4, assembly GCA_030248065.1. NCBI lineage: Eukaryota > Metazoa > Nematoda > Chromadorea > Monhysterida > Xyalidae > Rhynchonema > Rhynchonema sp. JSB1_4. The sequence goes on from JASAMV010000646.1 coordinate 73,018, forward strand.
TGAAATGCATACAGTATATGACTTGGAAATAATTGGGTATCGAAGACTGCTTTGGTGCACAATGTTGAATATTCCATCTTCCTCCCAACATCTGCACATCCAATTTGTAGAGATTCGAGTCAAGTATCAGCGACGGGCGAGCCGCCACCAGCAGCAATGGGCGTGTCATTCGATCAGCAACAAGCAGCCGAAGGCACAGGTACACTGACTATAATTATGTGCATCTGTCAGTTCGGCCAGTTAAAAATTCTCGTTGGTCAGTGGTTTGACAGGGGCGGGCGTATGAGCAACTGACCTAAAACTACGAAAGCTGTCTTACAGACCTTAAATTCTCTGAGTATACTTGACATGCTGCCCATAGTTTGTACCGACGAATTCCTGACTGACAAGTGTTGCTGACAAAAACAAGCTGACTGGCTAACGTGTCAATCATACTATATGTACTGTATGTTGGAGGCACGCCACCCGCCGAGGGTGCCATTGAGCCACCGCAGGCCCCGTCGGGCAGTCAGGAGCGTGTGGGCACACCCCAACCCAGTGGCAGTGGGGAAGCAGCTGACGCACAAGTGGCCATACCCGAATCAACAGCGGCCTCGAAACCGCCGTCACGCGCGCCAAGGTATGCACATAATGATGGATAGTTTCAGTTTCTTAATTTTGAGGTTCTCGTCCACGTTTTATGTAAGGTCGAAGGTTTTGACATTTTTATGCACTCCATTCTGAAACATTCCAATCACTCAACGAAGCTCGCGTGGTGACTTTGGAATTCGCTGTCTATTGCATTGCCGCACTGACAATCACCTGGTGCAAGGCCGCACTGCGAAATTAGGTCGAAGCGGGTGACCAAAAGCACGTTGCTGTGTACTATTCCCATTACTCAGACTACGTAATAGTTATCTCCTGGCCTCCCGTAGTTGAACAATACTAAAAAACATATAGTTAACTGTATCCTGCGGCTGCGTTCAGTGACACACACCAATTACGGTATGACGTGTGGTCGCGAACTCCTCGCAGAATGCCAACTCCTCATTCCCCACTCTGTTTAGCGTACAAGCAGTTGACCAGGCGAGTGTTGTCGGGCCGGCAGGTGCCCCGGTATCTCCTCCCGTATCCGAACACGGCGAGGTGCAGGCCGAGGCGAAGAAGGAGGAAAAGGATGACAGCGCCGGTGGACCGCAGAATTTGTTGCTGGTGCGTATCGTATTGTTGTTTCCTGACATTTGTCACTGGCTGGCTGGCTGGCCGGCTGATGTTTCACAAGTCGACATTATTGTTTTCAGAACATTCTCGCGCGCAACATGAAACAGATCGAGGTCATCTCACTCTATCTGGCATTCTTCATCAACGTCATCCTGTTGTTCCATCGGATTGACGTGCTGGAAGCAGGTTGGTCAAGGTCGCCTTCATAATCAGGGTATCGTGGCCAAGGGAAATATGAATGATCATGGTATCACGGCTAAGGGAATTTTGATAATCAGGGTACGGTACTCAGGGTAACCTTCACAATAAAAGAGGGGCAAGGTCCCCTTGGATAATCAGGGCTTCAGGGGCATGTCGCCTTGATGATCAGGAAAACGAATGAAGGTCATCTTAGCAGTAATTATTTTATGATCAATTCAAAGTCGCCGTTAATCGGGACATCCCTGGATCAAAGTGACCTTGTTGCTGAAAGTGTCAGTGTTAAAGCCACCTTGATAATCAGGTTATCCACCACATCTCATAATGAAACATCATCCATCCATTGTAGACGATGGCAACGGCAGTGGCGAGAATGGCGGAGGAAGTGGTGAGGAGGGAGGGGACGATGAAGAGGACGACGAGGAGAACTTCATCGAACAAGTCTACATCACCGGACTGGCCATACCGTTCGTTGGGTTCGAGATAAGTGGATGGATATTGGCACAGGTTGGCTATGTCTGGGCCCTGAATGTTGGAGGATTTGTGGTTGGGCAAAGGTTGCAAAACAGTGACAGATTCTGGGGTGCAAGCTTTAAAAAACAAGCACAACTGTTGGACCACATCTTATCACGCGAATTGTAAATTTTCTGCTGGATCCAGTATTTTGCGACAAGGAGGAGCATTAATTACGACCAGCGTTAAGTTTGTTGTATAAATGTGAAGTAACAACCCATGGAAAATAGGGTAAACCAGCCTTTGCATTCCCGATCCAACCGCAGGAGTCATATCGTGGTGGTCGCCTTAATATTAATGAGAAAAGTTGCTGTCTAAAAAACCTATTCAACCTTCAACCTAAATGGTCAATTAACTTATTTGACCTGATAACGACCGCAGCTGATCTGTTTCTCAGCTGCTCTACTGGCTGTCGGTCGGTCACTCTGTCTGTTCGTTTGCGTTGGTGTTGGCGTTCTATCAACTCAAGGTTCCTCTGGTCACCTTCAAACGCGAGAAGGAAGTCGCGCGTCGACTGCTCTATGACGGATGTTGGATAACGGACGAGGACGATGAGGAGAGGAGCTTGGGAGACACGTTCTTCTGGTCTGTCTCTTTCGCTCTCTCTCTGTCTGTGTGTCTGTGTATGTGCACTTGGTTGCAATATGACAGGTCTGACTTATACATGTTCGGGAAAGGAATTCTAGGCCATTCTCATTTCACACCATGGCTTATGAGCCCTATTTTTAGGAGTGGACTCCGGCTGGACCATCTGGTCCTTTAATCGCTGTCCACATACACGATGCGCACACAATGGCGTATCTGAGGCTGTGTTCTCACTAAAATGTTACTCATAATCACCAAAACTATAGCTCTAGTGAAGTGACCTACCCTGAAATGTACCGTATTTTAATCGTGCGTGTGTCCGAAATCAATTGTCGATAAAGAATTATTGCATATGCGCCAAAATCAAAACTGTTTGCCTTCACACAGGTACCTCGACCGCGTGGTGATTAGCAGTCCGGCGTATCCGATGAAATACTGGGACAAGTTCGTGCGAAAGAAGGCCAGCAAGAAGTTCGAGGACAGCACCGACATGAAGACATTGCGCAAACTGTTGGGCCTGCATCAGAAGGAGTCGAACAAGCCAGACACAAGGTCAGGCTGAGAACATTTGAATTCATACCTGGGCTTTGACACTCACCAGGGATATGAGTTTAGCCGGCAAATTTCCATTTTAGCCTTCGCAGGCTGCAGCGAACCACTGATAGATTGCACACTTGCTGTGTTCTTCTTTTCATGCACTTCCCGCATACGTTGAAATCTCGAGAGCTCTCTGGAGTCTGGATGAGTAATTGACATTTACACAATTCATCTGTGGCGAGGTCAAAAATACCATCAAATCGGATCCGCCTTTGTCATCTGTGACTTGTGCTTTAAGACTCCTTGCCTCTGAGATTCGCATGCTGTTCATACAGTGATGGCCAAATTTGGTCGATTTTGAGTTTTTGGCATAAAAACAATATATGCATGGGTAATAACTCGCATGCAAAATATTTTTTGAAAAAATCCCATATTTTGCATGCGAGTTATTACCCATGTATATAATGGTTTTCTGCCAAAAACTCAATATCGACGAAATTTGGCTTTTTTCGTTCGAAGCTCAGTTACACAATGTGTCTTAGGGCGCCCTTAGTCATAGTGGAAAACGGAAATGGAAATACAAAAAAATAATCTATGTCCAAGTTTTCCATTTCCATTTTCCAATATGACTAAGGGCATACTGGAAAATGGAAAATGGAAATGAAATAGAACATTTACTGCAGCAGCCATGTTTTGACATGTGACAAAAACATTTTCTGTTCCACTCAATTCTCGGCCGCTGATTGGTCAGATTTTCACACAGAAAATGTTTTGTTTCATTTCCATTTCCGTTTTCCACTATGACTAAGGGCGCCCTTAATGATAACTACATGTACATCAAAGACTTGCTGAAATTCACGGCATTACTAATATTTTCAAGATCCCAAATGCCCGTGACCAAAGCATAGTTCCGATCACACATCATCAAGTTTGATATCGCTGCTCATATTTGCCGCTTGTTTGCAGATACAAGATCTGGCTGTGGCTGGGCTGTATCATCAGCAGCGGTTCGTTTCTGTACCGAGTCGGCTACCTGGTCATCTCGCTGCTGGGCGTGTTCGTTTCGCCCTTCTTCTACGCCAGCTGTCTCATCGACGTCGTACTTTCGTTCCCCATGTTGAAGGCCATCCTCCAATCGGTCACGCATAATCTCACTGGTGTAAGTGCTCGTTGACTGGCTGATGTTTCAATGATAAGCTAGTCGATCTTACAGTGGCATGATGCGTCAAGCTCTCATGTGCATTACAGTCTTTCTCCAAGATATATAGTCATCAACGTGTAACTATAATTTATTACGCATGGGCACAAAACAAGGTCGTAGTCCCTGCAGTCAGCACTCAGCAGTGCGACGGTGTCGCTACTGGTTGTTTGGCAAACAGCCCATAATGGCAATTTAAGTCATTCAGCTGATAAGGAACACAATTTTCATTTAGTGAAAGATGCTACAGTGCTAATACCATCCCAAATAACACAATACGCTCATGGCAAATCCTGTGCCATAATGAGATCCCGGAGAATTCATGTACCGTGATATCGTTGCAGTTGTGTGATGTTTCAGTTGGTGTTGACCATCATGATGACATTAATCGTCACCTATCTCTACACGGTGATGGCGTTCAATTTCTTCCGCAAGTTCTACGTGGAGGAGGGCGAGGAGGAGGGAGACGAACCGGATCGAAAGTGTCACAACATGCTGACGGTCGGTTTGGCCGCGTGTGGCTGGCTGATGTTTCACTCGGGTGTCCTCATAACTGATTGTGTCTGGTTGCAGTGTTTCATCTATCACTTCTACGCGGGTTTGCGAGCCGGCGGTGGCATTGGCGACGAGCTGGACCCGCCCTACGGCGATGAACTCGAGTCCTACCGTATGCTGTTCGATATATCGTTCTTCTTCTTCGTCATCGTCATTCTCATGGCGATCATGCAAGGTTGGGCGTTAATAGATTTATTGATTAACTTGACCGAAAATAATTCAGTTGATAGTATCATTGATAAATCGACAAATATAGAACGAGTTATTGCGTATTTATATTTGAACAATAAATTAGCAGTCATTCCGATGTGAATGAATTCATCCACAGATCCATCGTGCCAGCTAAATCCATGCATTGATCAGTTGATTGATTTGATTCGTTTGAAATGAGTGAAGAATTCATCTTATCCTATTCACTCCTAGGTTTGATCATCGACGCGTTCGGCGAGCTGCGTAGTCAGCAGGAGGGCGCGACGGAGAAGCTCGAGAACAACTGTTTCATCTGCGACATCGGCAAGGACTACTTCGATCGAATGCCCCATGGATTCGAGACGCACGTCAAACGCGATCACAATTTCGCTAACTATCTGTTAGTTCGCGGTTTGATATCAGTGAACTTGATTCAGGGTGTCAATTCAATCATTGCCGTGAAGCATTAAGAATAAAGCCAGTTATTGGACATGGAATGTGAGTGACTGCATTCTGGCAATAATCACCGCATATTCGCACTGTTGCTTATGATCTGGATGCACTACACGCCCGTGACCGATGGTCCGACTGTATATGCTCCAGACTCCATCCGTTCACTCGGCCAATCTGCTGCATACGTTGACTTGTGATGCCCCATAAAGTGTTTGAGATCGATTCTGAAACGCACTGGAACACTTTCAGCTTCTTCCTGCAACATCTGGTGGCCAAGGACGAGACCGAATACACTGGTCAAGAGACGTTCATTCGTCAGCTGTATGACGACCGAAATTGGGAGTTCTTCCCAGTCGGCGAATGCTTTCTGAAGCAGTATGAGGACACGCTCATGGCTGGCTAATGTTTCACACCATCAAGTATCAGCCAAACAGCATCTATGTTGATGCCATGAAGATGATGAAAAATCTTATAGTTGATCGGCCGCACATTATATTTTCAATTTATTTTCTGTCTTTTTTACTTTTTGTTTTGTTGTTTGACTGCTGTGCCTGTGCGTTCAGACAACAAGCACAATTTATAATGTTTTATTGCTGTTTTCCCCAAACTGTGGACCCTCTCTGAAATCGGTGCTTCACAAACAAACCTTGTGTGATCCTTGTATATATCCTGATGTTTCATAAAGTTCTTTGGCGCCTGACTTGTAAGGGTGACCGAAGTCCTTGTACTTTTCATCAATACATATGTAGAGCGCGCATTTGCAGAATGCATATTATTTAGGTGTGGGTCTGTGCTTGTGTGTTAGATATTCCCCGGTTCTAGTCCGGTTCTGCCTTCGTGCAGAATCTTTCAATTTTTGGATGTTTCAACCCTTTGTTTGGTGCTCTGTTTTCTTCTGTTGCTGCAAAACTTCAAATTGTGTTACTTTGAGGGTATCGAAAGGCCTGACCTGCGCAACGTTATGGTCTTCCATTATTTTCTGTCGCAAAGTGCCTTTGAAACATTTTGAGCTCCTTTTTTGCTTCGTTTCGCAGAATTTCTCCTTCCAGGCTCCTATTCATTGCGCACCAATATTTATATTTCCACCAATTAGCAACATTATTATCATATTATTGATATTACATCAACAACGTGTGATAAAAATTACTAAATTGAGTAGTAGTTTTCACACGGTCAGTACTGTGTTCTTGAAAAGGGTTTGCCAAAATTCTTCGTCTCTAGCAGAAAACTGAAATCAATTTGAAGAAATAAATCCTTAAAGAAATAAAAACACTTTGAGGTCATCGCAATTTCAAAAAAGATTTCAATTTTTCAGTACTAGAGGTTGTACAGTAATCCACATATGTAATATTATAGCTTGTATAAATAACGCATGCGACGTGAAGAAATCAGTAAATGAAAACAATTAAATAATTTTTAAAAATGTAACTAACTAGGTATAATGTTGCGTCACATGAGCTCCTGTTTCAACTTGGCAGCGAGCGCCCTCCGTGCTTCGAGTACTTCGTCCGATATTCGTTCGCCTTTGGCCGATTTGCCTCGCATAGCGTTGCGGGCTGCATTCGCAGTCTTGGGTCGGCCCGCTGCTGTTTCAGCCTGAAATTGTACAAAAACCGTCAGGCGACGTACGCACCAAAAGTGTGTTCCAAAACGATTTAGAGTTTGGCAACTTTTGGCGGACGGGGGGCAGCAGGACAAGGTCAATATCATTGTTTGAAGCAAGCGTGTGCTTCACTCTCCTGCCAGTTAAATTCGCTGTAAGGGCAATCAGTCACAATGGCAATCGATGAGATCAACGTCATCGATAACACCTGATCACCAATTTCAGTTCATATGACCGATAATGAGTAATCCTCAAAACATTTCAACTTGGTCTCCCTCATGGCGAATTTTCGGAGTACATAGGCGTGTTGCATATGTCTGGTCTGGGAATGGTTTCTGATAGAGGTCTCAATCAGCGTGACAGTTGTTCCGCGCAATAATTTTTGTTGCACTGGTCAATTTCAGTACACAGCCGCTCTGTCATCATAAATGACCGACGACGACCACAGAAAAGCGTGCAAACTCCATCAAAAATTAGCCATGCGGCCAATTTTTTATACCTGTTCAACTTTGGCAAATGCCTTCCGTCGTGCCTCTTGCTTCATTTTCAACAGTTTATCCCTCTGCTGTCGCAGGTAGTCTTGACGTTGTTTGACGAGCTCGGGATCCAGCGTGCTCTTTTCCGGCTCCAGACCGGTCTGAAGGTGTGGACACACGTTTTGCTCTTTGCACTCGAAATCGTTCTCAAGCTCAATGAACAGAACAGCGGCAGGTGGTCGGACCATCTGATTCCATCCATCACAGACACATTTTTGAACAATTGAACAGGTTTCGTATTATTTCGATCAGCCGCATTTTGGGTCTATGAAAAGCTTTTTTCTCGCTGTCAAAATTAATGGTCACGGTAAAATTCGAATTGGTGTCATGCAAAAAAAGACGCGTGACAACACCAGATTCGATCTGATCACCAAATTTTCATGATAATATTTTTGTGCTATCTGCAGAAAAGAGCGTAATTTGTTGAAAGTGCATAGGTATACATAATGTACATGCCTTGACATTATTCAGTTCGGTCGACTTGCTTGTCTGCTTCAATCCTGAAGTTTCAATAACTGGGGCTGTGTTCTTTCGACTTGCTGACGGGGGACGTTTCGTGGCCGAACCCTTGCGAACGGCTGCTGACTGGGCACGTTTGCTTGTGCTGCTGGTGGCGGCACTGGTTGACGCTAGAAGGATGAGCAATGGGTGAGTTATTAGGGATAAGCAAGTGTGCAGGAAGGAAGACTCATACGGCAAGATAATGCGTGTGGTTAAGGTAGTCCACCAAACCAGATGTGGGCGCCAACGGGCCTTTTCTTCACCTCACCTTGGTTCCCCTGACAGATATGGGTGGACAGACGGACAGAAAGGAGGAATTTTGGCAAACAATTTTGTCCACGGAGTAATTCGGATTGGGGAATTTCGTGAATTTAAGCAAATTGGTCAAACACTGCTGATGCCGAATAGACCGAAGTTGAGCTGATGTAACCATATGCCACACAATGTGTGTTTGCTCAACGTAACAAGCCCGGCAGAATTTAAAGTTCAACTGAAACATCACACCAGCCAGCCAGTCACCTGTGCCTCCGCCAAGAGCGCCTTCCAGATTCAGGCTCTCCATCGTGCGTCTGGACAGCTCCATTTGTTCGGCTCTGAGTTTCTCCAACTTTTCCTTTTCAGCCAAGCTCGCTTTCATCGCCTCCTCCAACTGCCGACTCATCTCCGCCTTGGTCGCTTGGCTCTTTTCGTACTCGTCCTTCGATTGTCTATGCGTGCATTTGGATGTGGGTTAGGACGTTTGTGAGTGAATGATGTTAGGTGTGTTCGATGCTCAGCAGACGCTGCATTCCTTGGATGGAATCGAGCGACATTTCGCGTCAGACACACAGAAATCTTGACCAGCGTAAAAGTTCCTCAACATCTTTACAATTGTCCACACTTTCGTAATGACGCAAGGCATCATACCACCTTCACGAATAACACTGGCACTAAATTGGTCACAGGAATCAACCGAGACTCACTGCATGATCTGCATCAATATCTCCCTGTCCTGCGCTGCTTGTTGTTCCGGTCCCAGTTCGGGTTCCTCGTCTTCTGCATCCGGATCCACTTGTGGTTTCGGTATCGGTTTGTTGCCGCTTGCCGCCTGCATCGGCATCAGCACAGCTGGCAGCATACCGCACATGAACTGCAACCGGGTGTACTTTGTCAACTTTCCCACGCGCAGCTCAGGTGTGATTCTTTTTTTTCAGCTCAGTTCAGTTTATTTTGTGTTTACCCTGGACATATGCAATAACGTAACAATGCGTCACGACACCAAAAATGGAATGCGCAATGTGATGACCACACACAAGCATCAATACACGTTGTGTACACAAAACAACGGTTCTGTTGTTGTTTCAGGTCATGCTCGTTTCTTGGTTGTAACTTTTGGTTGCCCGTTTCGACCTGTTTTCCTCAGAGACGGTGCAAGCATCGTCAGTGCATCGTGACCCATATGTGACAGGCGAAAAGAGAATTCGCCCATTTTCCTCCGCTCCAATACCTCAATCATTTGCAGCGCTTGCAGTTGAAGCTCGATGTTCTTGCGCGTCATCATTTGAACGAACAGATCGAAATCCTGAACGGCCAGCAGCGGCTCGAAGATCTCCTGCAGTTGTATTTTTCGAAACATTATTATTTTAGATTTCGCGTCGGCACCGGTAAGCCCTCCTCGCGTCATATTCAATGTACCTACACACAATCAGTTTCGGACCAGTCCCTGGCTCACCATCTGACTGCTGAGACCCGCACCCGCGGTTTTAGACTTCGGGTCGAAACCACTAAAGACCTCCACGCGTCACATATGCGTTTGCACGTGCCCACAATGCCCACAAGCATCTTACTATTTTAAGTTGCAGTACTTTATCTCATGTTGTAGAACAGGGCGTGCCATCACTGCAAAATTTTTCTCACTATCTGGACTGCGAAGCGCGTTTTGAAACATCAGTCGCGCGAACGAAAAAAGATAACGCAGCTGGTTGTCCGGCACAGAAATTTCACCATGCTGAAGCGCTCGCTATGTTTATACAGAGGCAAGCAAAACCAGCAAAAGAAATTTATCGCACCATGTCCATTTTGGCTTGTTTGGTCTTCTTCATATTCGCCAACGCCGTGGTCACCTGAACAGGTGTGATGCCAACGTCGTCGCAAAAACACTCGATCAGAAAATCAACCTGAAACAGGTTAAAAATAGTTTGAACAACCGTATCTAGATCCGATCCGAACCCGCATGTATGCCCTGTTGTATCACCCAACGCGCTACCGATTGAGCTACGCAGACGCGCACGCACACAGCACTTACCATGCATCGAAACTGCTCGTGCTCCTCCTTGAACGCTTTCTCGTCGGCGATTTCTTTGTCGAAAACTGCAAATTGAAAAGAAACAAAGTTGCTGAGAACTCCTTTTAAGTTTTTCAGGAACCGTTTACTTTTGAGTGAACTTTTTTAACAGTTTGGTGGCGACTTACTGATGGATCGCTGTTCAATAAACGACACGACGGGCAGTTGCCAGACGGGAGAACGGAGAAAGTGGAGAAACTTGCGAAAAATCTGATCGTCGGTGAACGTTTTCTTGTTGGCCGCTGGTTTTTGACCGGTCAGTTTCTTCGATGGTTGCTTGGACATTTCTTCAGATTTTAAAAAATGTTAGCCGATTAAACAAATCGGTTGAAAATAAGCGTGGGCTGAAAGGTGTTGAATTATTTTTGTGTTCGATATTCTGCTGTCCGGAAGCCCGTTGAAACCAGAATAAATTGCTCTCGCCAAATTAGATGTGTCCAATAAACTCTCAAGGCGGTCAGTCACTAACGAAAGACAAAAACGATACAACTCGCTTTGGGAGCTTTCATTCTGGAATGCAGATAAACTAGCGCAGTATTTTCATTAGATCCACACGCAAGCCTGACCAGTAACATTGGCATGAGATAGTAGTCATGGCAACACACACACAATTGTCTGGCTTTTCCTGCACCGCGAGCTTGTGCGATTGAACACTCCAGACTGCAGAGGGACACATGTTGATGTCACACGCATGAACTCACATGCACACCTAATCTACTGGTTGGTAATGCGGTAAGTTTCATACACATTTTATTTACACTGTTTTATACCTGTTTGACACGATCGCTTTACACGTGAAGGTTCAGCTCCGAGTTTTTTGGACAAAACAAGTCCGAAAAGACTTCGTCCAACTTATTGTTCACATTTCGTTGCGGTGGATGCTGTGATGTAGTCACGACTGGCGCCGTGAAAAACATGCGAAAGTATTGCAGGGACACATAATCATTTCAAGAATTGATGTAGTAATGCAGGTCTAACAAACATGGTTTGAACATAGTTTGAACATTCGTAAGTTTGCTACCTTTAGCTGCCATCATGCAATCCCTCAAGGCTTTGTAACAATTCATTATTTTTCGACTGCTTTAGTGTTGCTGACCAAGTATTATACAAACACATGTGTTAGCATTTATCATATGACCCAAGACTTTAGAAAAGATAAACAAAATGTTGACAATCTGATATTCAATCACAAACGGCAATATAAAAAAAAAAAAAAAAAAATAATGCAAGAAAAATATCGCAGAAAACACAAAAAAGCCTAAAAATGAGGCAACGCCGCCGATACGGACCTTTGGCCGCCCACAGCACCGGATTGCCGTCGATCCGTTCCAAAATCTTGATGAAAATATTGAAACTGTTGCAAACGAGGTACGAGGCGCACAACGCCACCAACGTGATCGTTGCGCCACGCACGCGCAGCTGTTGGTGCTCGGTCTCGCGCTGTTGCTCGCCTGATTTGGCAAGGCAACTGTGTTTTCACTTTTTTGAAAGTGTGAAGGCTACTACGGTAGGTCCGTAGTTTGAAAGAACCGTAGCCATTATGAGCACAGAAATTTGAAGCAGCCTGTGCGATGATTCGGCCACCACTTGGTCTTCCATAGCCGAGGTCATGCCCGCAGGCAATTGTCACCTATCGCGGCTGCTTTGGTGCCCCGAGCTAGCACAATAGGCCAAGGGATCGCACGCATTGAGAAGACTCTCCAAAACCAATGGAGTTTACAGAGTGGTTATTCCAACAACTGCACCGTAGTTCAGGTAAAATTGTGCTTGTACAGTTTGTTGTGTTGTGTGTAAGCTAAGTATTGTGATAAACATATAAAATTTTTGTATTAAGCTTTATTCGAAAACGAGTCACTCACTTCTCATTTGAAACACTCCACTGATGAGGCCGACCGACATTGGGATCATGGTCGGCTCGGGGTCATAGTAGGTACTGTCGGGTGGATCCGCTTGCACTTCTTGATTCTCTTCTGATCCTTGAATAGTCGTCTGTTTGCATCCTGAGCTGCTCTGGGGGTGACGTGTTACTGTCAATGCTGTTGTTTCCTGTTGTTGTTGTTTAGACTGTTGTTCAGCAGCAATATTGTTGTTGTTGCAATTGCTGTTCTCCTTGAGTTTCGGTGTTTCGCGTTGTCTCTGACGACCAACCGGGCTCGCCAGTCTCATCTCGTCAAAACGACGCTGAAAATTTCCCGATAGAAACAAGAAAAATGATCAAGCTCATGAAGTGTGGCAGAATCTTGGGGGACATTATGCACGTCCCGGGTATTCACCACATCCCCTATAATGTTTTTGTTTGTCATGCGTTGCCTCAGTTATTCTAGCAACGGTCGTGTGACTTTGGTTGCCCGTTTCGACCTTTATTCACAGACGAGCGGTCCACGAGGACATCCTCAGTGGGAATGCACCAGATGGCCAAGAGGCAAGTGACGCCTCCTTTTACCAGTCCATGTCACTTAATGTTCTTCACAAATAAGCCCCGTAAGCGGACAGTGCACCTGAATGGCCTTTGAGGACAGACTGCGATTCAGTTCAATCAAAGTGGCGATGTTGAGCACAATGAGGAGGACGAAGGGCAGGAACACTTGCACAGTCGGCAGGACGTACCAGTCCCAGATGTGGTAGGCCTCGGTCTGTTGAACGCTAGATGGCGCCACCTGAATTGAAATCGTGTCATGTGATTAGGAGATCAGGGGCGAAGGAGCGAGGTCGTTGGGTTGCTTGCACTTGTGTGTCTTGAGGTAACCATTTCTATGTAAGGGCGACTTAGGTAGAACACGGAAACCGGAACACGGAAATAGTTCCGTGTTTTGTGTTCCGTGAAAAATTTTCAAAATCATGGAACACGGAAATATTTCCGTGGCACGGAACAGGGAAATAACGCAGGCATGCAAACGGTGCTCTTCGAGTGATGATGACAAAAGCCAGCGTGCTCAAGTCAAAAGTTTGTGTGTTGACGCGAACAGCAATAATGTTCAAGGAAATATTTCCGTGCTCCGTGAAAGTCAAAAATCACGGAACACGAAACCGGAAATATTTCCGTGCATGGAAATATTTCTGTGACACGGATATGAGTGATATAATTTTGTATAGGAATTATTTCCTTGTTCCGGTTTCCGTGTTTAACCTAAGTCCGCCGTTAAAAAGACGCTTCAATAGGTCCCAGCTCTGGAGTGGCGTTTCAACCGGTCATACCGGTGCCCATCTTTGTGCGCAAGGTCAGTCTCAGAGCGTTATGGCCGACTCAGATGAAATCCGGAATACGGAATGTATATGTAGATACATACTTGTCACAACAAAAAAAACGTGTGGGATGCTACTTGATGCACTTTGCATATACTAGCATCAGATGAGTTCATTTGCATCCCGATGGGCTTTGCATCACGAAAAAAATGAGAAAGAAATTGTTTTGGAAGAGAAAAGATACCAACAGATATCGAAAGGCTTGCCGCCATTTGACTTATTTTTTCAAGTTTTCGACGAAAAAACTGTGTCGAAAAAATTTGAACTGTCGGCGTCGGAACTTTTCGGAAAAAATCTCAATAAAAAGGGTATTTTGGCGATTTTTGACGACTCTGACCTAAAAATTACTCATTTTATGCCTGAAAATGCCTATTTTTGGCGTAAATTTGCCTATTTTAGGCAAAAATTGGGGGAGCAGATGCAGTGTAGTGGCAGGCAAATGGTTGCAAGGTACCCTTGGGGGGGATGGATCCAAAAAAATATAAAAAAATCTTCTAAAAGTACCAAAAAGTGGTCTAAAAGTGTCTAAATCAGAGTTTTCTTGCGGCAGCAAGCGATTTTTGACACTTTTGGGCGAAAAATGGTCAATTTTGGTACTACTCCGGATCAAAAAGTCATTTCTTAGGGGTGCTTGTAACTGGCATAAACTGATACGCAGATCAATTATACATACAGTACATCAACCAACACTTAGGAATGCACAACATGCTCAACCAGAAGTACAAAGTCCACATCAGGCATGCGCACCCAAGAAGGGGTTGTGTTGATTTGTGATGAATCCTGGCCCACCACATGTCCAGCAGAGTTCACATGCGGGACTGCTTAGAGATTCAGGCCTCAATCGGATAACACTCAGCTGATCGCTTTCTTAGCGTTTTCTGGCATAAACTGATACGCAGATCAATTATACATACAGTACATCAATCAACACTAAGGAATGCACAGTATGCTCAACCAGAAGTACAAAGTCCACATCAGGCATGCGCACCCAAGAAGGGGTTGTGTTGATTGTGATGAATCCTGGCCCGCCACATGTACAGCAGAGTTCAGATGCGCTGTTCGGCTGCCGGACTGCTTAGAGATTCAGGCCCCAATCGCATAACACTCAGCTGATCGCATTCCTAGCGTTTTCTGACATAAACTAATACGCAGATAAATTATACACACACCAATCAAAACTAAGGAATGCACAACATGTTGATCCACGAGTACAAAGTCCACATCAGGCATGCGCACCCAAGAAGGGGTTGTGTTGATTTGTGATGAATCCTGGCCCACCACATGTACAGCAAAGTTCACATGCGCTGGTCGGCTGCCGGACTGCTTAGAGATTCTGGCCCCAATCGCATAACACTCAGCTGATCGCATTGCTAGCGTTTTCTGACATAAACTAATACGCAGATCAACTATACATACATCAATCAACACGAAGGAATGCACAATATGCTCAACCAGAAGTACAAAGTCCACATCAGGCATGCGCACCCAAGAAGGGGTTGTGTTGATTGTGATGAATCCTGGCCCACCACATGTACAGCAGAGTTCACATGCGCTGGTCGGCTGCCGGACTGCTTAGAGATTCAGGTTTCGGAAACCTGTTGTTTGCTGATAAATTTCCCTTAAAAGCTGTTTATAAGCCGCCTATTGGGCTGTTGTGTCTGACACCACGTGAGTACTTCTTAACACCTAATTTCGGAAACCTGTTGTTTGCTGATAAATTTCCCTTAAAAGCTGTTTATAAGCCGCCTGTTGGGCTGTTGTGTCTGACACC
>JASAMV010000648.1:0-14990 GCA_030248065.1 Rhynchonema sp. JSB1_4
GCTTTCAGATCATATCTGAACATCTGCGTTCGCCGAATATGCCTCGACGCAAATCAGTGCGTGTGGGTGCCATGTTTGCAGAAAGTGACTCCGATGATCAAAGCATTGACAGTGAAGACGATGCACCTGTTTGTACGGACATGGTTGCTCAAGGCAGGACAACTATCGAAAAGGCGCACGAAATGGTGGGTCACATCTTTACTGAGAGAAGATCCAGAACGCGAAAAAATGTTTCGTGGCTGTGGCTGGCACACGAGGGACACTGATTGTTAGCTGGCGATGGAAGTCGGCTAAAAAAGCGACTGAAATTATAAGTGTTACAAATACCTGCCCCATTTCAGTCATCGCAACCTTCCAGCAGTGTCTTGCCGTCGTCGGTAACTCAAAAGGCCACGGCTGTGACGTCATCGAGGAACAAGGCACTCGACAAGGTTGGGGCTTTTTCAGTTTTTTTGAAATTTGCCAATGATGGCAGCCTTTGATGTTTCAAAGCTTTTGTCGATTAGTCATTGTGCCAACCATTTGTGTTGCTTACAGATTCTGAGCAAAAGTATCGTGCTGCAGCCTGGTTTCGAGCAACTACACAAACTGCCCAGTGCTCTGGGGAGGCGGCAAGCGGCCAAACAGAGAAAGGTGGCGTTGAAATTATTTTAAATGTAAAACTAAAACTAAAAAACAGACACAGATCTTTATTGCAGTTGGATCGCGAAAAGACCAAAGGTCGCGATTGGTTCAACATGCCCGCCACCGAATTAAGCGAAGATCGTAAACGTGACCTCGAAGTGTTGCAAATGCGCGATGCACTCGATCCTAAACGATTCTATCGACAGAATGATAGAGATGTGCTGCCAAAGTATTTTCAGGTGAGTTACAATGTAAAGGTATAGTCCATCCATCGGCTCATGACACTTTTTGTCAGCTCAAAAGCTTGATAGGATCCAGTGCTGTTCCGGTTCCGGTTGGCTTACGAAAAAAGAAACGAAAGAGAAATCGGTTTTATTTTATTTTTGTGCGCCGTTTTCTCTGACATTGCCTTGCGAAGGAACAATTTTTTACAACGGAACCTGAACCTCCCAAACAAAAGTGCCATGAGCTGATGGATGGACTATACCAGTTGACGAAAAAATTGCGTGATAGAAAAGGGGAACTATAAAGTCGCAAAAAATATTTAAAAGTATACTGGCGGATGGAAAAAACCGTTTTTTACGAAACAAAACCGAAAAAAACCGGGTCCATCTGGGACGTGAAAAAAAACCGAAAAAAACCTCAGCCTCCGTGAAACATCGGTCTTTTTTTCACGAAATTTTCCAATTTTTGACAGAAGTTGGGAAATATGTTTGTTCAGATCAACTTTGGCCAAGCGCGGGCGATGTCAATGTGGCTTGTTTTTTTTTATTTCTGAGCTCCATCAGCATAGGTTTGCTACAAAGGAGGGATCACAGCATACAGTAATCCAATGACTAGCAATTTAGTGCTCAGCGATTTCTCCTAAGTCACCCTAAGGTCCAAAGGACTTATCACCGTCAGCAACAGAATCGCAGTCAATCTCAGGAAGTCATGGCTCTATTTAAGTGCGCTCCTGTCGCTCCACATTCAAATTGCTTTGAAGCTTCGGTTCGGGCCATGAAGGGTCCGGTGCGGCAGGCAACCATGTTTGCGCGGCGAGATGGTCACTTGTGCTGCGATGTTCTCAGACTTATCTGTTGTTCAGCTGCGTGGGATGCTGTTGTTCTCTTTTTTGTAGCTTGTAGGCCATCGGTTTTGTGAAGTCACATCCGCCAATGGAGCGCTTGTGCTCTTGTTGTTGGGTCAAGGAATAATAATTTATCCTGGTTTGCTGTTGTTTTGAAAGTGGAATGGTCATATCCGGATCAGTTTGGGATTGCGTGTGGTGATGCTGACTAGTGAAAGCAAATAAAAGTTGGCAAAATCAAGAGTTTTTCGTCAGTGCAAAACCAAAATCCATGTGGCTTGTTTCAACTATTTTAGTCACAATAAGCATCAAAAACACCCATAAGCACCACTCTAGTATCTGTGCTAACATTACTATGTGTCGAAAATACCTTATTTGGGCTTCCCCTATCCTTATACAATGCGGTTCTTTATCGGTTTTTTCACGAAATATAAGAAACCGGTTTTTCCGCCAGTACATTTACAAGATGTTTTGCCTGATCGCCAGGTTGGCACGGTGGTTGAGCACGCATCCGATTTCTACAACTCCCGTGTGCCGAGAAAACAGCGAAAACGCACCATTGTTGAGGAAATACTGGCTGAGTCCGAGACTCAAACGTTAGTTCACGAGGGAAGCGCATTTTTCTTGTTGAACATGAGTGCCAACTGCGGTCGGAAATCGATCTCGCCAAACTGCGGTCTATTTTACTTCTTACCCATAGGGTAAAACATTTGAACAACAAACTGATTTTGAAGACTAAAATCTATTTTTCGCTGAACGGAAATAAACGGATCAAATCAACTTTCAGGTATCAAAAACGTCGCTTCGAAGAAATAGAGCAGCAACGTCGCCTGACGCAAAAAGGCGCATTTACCAAACTGGGTCGCAGAAAACGCGAGAGAACCAGGAAAATGAAGTGACAGATTTTGTTGTTTCACTGTTTTTGTTGAATTTTTTTGTTTCACACCGATCTTGTTAATGTTAATGGAATCGTATCATTCCGCATCCAGTAGTCGAAGTAAGACACTCACGTTGGCATATATTTACCAGAAATAAGTCATTTGGGATTGTTATCACAGATAAAATTAAATGAAAAACGGGGTCGTGTCTAACAAAGCACGTGAAAATCGTTACGACACGGCGCCCACTACAAAAAAGTAAGCGCGCAAAACAATCCAGTTGGCATTGCTCTTCTCACTTCAACAATTCAAGCGTTCATTCAATTTGCAGATCATCAACATTGAGTTTCTCTGGCTTCAGTTTCACCTTTCTGGCTTGTTGAAACAGGGATTGTGGCGCGTGCAGCTTCAGCTTGCCGGGCACCACTCGTGCCAGATCTTGGTCCTGAAAATGCACAGAACGGTGCATAAGTTTGAAAAATGTATCACAAAGCGTCAGAAAGCCAATGTAAGCGAATGCCCATGCGATGACTGGATTCGACTTGCCGGACCAGGAACTACACCACTGTTTTCAGTCAATTGTTCAAATCAACATACAAACTGTAGGTACAGTATTTTTGTGCTTTCTTGACGAGCGCATGCTTTTAGTTGTCTCCATTCGCCATCTGCCATGTTGCACCCAGCACCGCGAAGCAAGACATTGATGTGTTGCTTTCCCATTGGATGCAGCTTCAATCATATTTTTTACGAACTTTTTTTCAAATACTGGTTGCGACTGCGAAGGACACCGTGGCTGATCAATTTTATTCTGTGATGTGCTTTTCCGTATGACTGCAGCCAAGAGTGAAACCGAATCCCCACCAATGTGAATTGTGTGGCTACATGTATAGTCCACCCATCAGCTCATGTCACTTTTGTGATGCCGCTGGCCGACTTGTTACCTTCCTCCGCGTTCTAATGAAAGAGAAATTGACTTTCAGAAAAAAATAATTTTGCTCCCGATAGTTGATATTTGTGAAATCGACGTGTTTTATCCATTTTAATTTAATTTAATTTTAAATTTGATCGAATTCAATCTTTTTCGACACATTCTCTCATTTTTTCACTTTTTTGCAAAAACGGTCACACCCAATTTCTCTTTCATTAGAACGTGGAGGAAGGGAACAAGCCAGCCAGCACCAACACAAAGTGACATGAGCTGATGGGCGGACTATATGTGTTCGTGCTTTTTCGTTACCCGCTTCGACCTTGCACTCAGAGACTGGCTGTGCGCCATGTCATCGTCTGTGAGAATGCACCTGACGGCCACGTGACCTCAAAAGGGCTCATGGACCGGTTTTATGCTCGTGTAAAACATCAGGACTTTGCTTGTGCAAACGCACGAAGGTCGTAAGCCTGATCCAACCCAAGGCCACATCCGACCACCCAGTCCCAAATCAAAGACAAACCCGCCCCCGCGCCACGCCATGCGTGGATGACTGAAAAGTGCATACCGGCCTACACGCTGAGGCGCTTGCCTGTACCCAAAGCTGACAGACCAATTTACCAATCATGGAAACTACTGAAACATCATATATGAGCCGCGATATTTCAAATCCTCTCAGTTTCCATACGTGGCTCCGATTCTGTTTTCCCGTTATTCATCCATTCCATTTTTATCTGATTGACTGGAATTTGTGAATATGCGTTGCTTGCAGTCGCATATATAAGCTGGCCGGCGGCAAGACCGACGTCATTCAATCTTAATTCAAACAATAAAATTTCACTGATTTATGAACAGGACAATTCACTGGCTGGAAACTAGTCTTCTACTTGTCATCATGAACAACTCCATCAAAACAAAAGCATCGACCATTGAACGTGCTACTGATTCTACGGCTGTGGCGGAATATTCATCATTCAGCACTCACTGTGAGCAGAACCACCTCGACTTCGACAACTATATTCAACAAAGTGAGTGGAGAAAATAAATGACAATTTCTACAGAAAAGTACACAAGCACGAATCACCGTCATTGCAGTCGAAAAACCGAACGAGTCGCACCTGCATTTGACCGAAATGAAACGAGGCACGGACGGATCGCTTGTTGGCAGCGTGCTTGCAGTCATGACGTGCCAACTATTGACGTTCGGACTAAGAGTGATGATGGAGGGTGGAAAGTGCATGGCGCAATGCGTCGATTGTCGTCGAATTTTCGACGCAAGTTTGGCCTTTGATTGGAGTTTCGGGCGGATCAAAGCTTTTCAATTCAATCATTTCAGTTCATCAGCCAACATCCGATCCTGCGCTCACAAGTGCCGGTTTCGTCCCCGAAGAAAATCGACTTGACAATCGCCGTCTGCACTGGCAGGGTCGTGTGGATGGCGCCATCCGATCAGGTGTACTCGATGGCACACCTGTGTCTGATCAAGCACAGTGTTCTGATCGCACGTGGCGTGTCCAAACGAATAATAGAAAATATCATCGAATTTCAAACACAATTGGTGAGCAACACTGCTTTACTTTGGGGAGTGCAACGATCACATTGGCAAACTAATTTTGCGTTTGTCAGAGTCAAGTCATAATTGTGCAACGACAACCACTGGCAACGGTGTGGCAGAAGTTTGAACAACTGATGATCAGCCCCGAGTGCAGTTGGCCACTGGCCCAAGTGGTTAATGAGGTGAGTGTAACTATATTGATGTGGTATAGTAAATTTCCAAATTCGCTGCCGCACAATAAAATACGCCCCATAGTTAATGTCAAGTTATGAACCCGAACGCTAACCGTACGCGGTTCTGAAACATTGCGCGCAGCTGCCTGGCTGGCTGGCAAGCTGCGTGTGTGTTGGCTGTCTGAATGTTTTACAAGTTGATTTTCGGGTTTAGAACCTGACATTAAATATGGGGCGTACTTTACTGTGCGGCAGCGAATTTGGAAATCGGGGCATGCGCGGTAGCGCATGTCCCGTATGGTTGTCCGGAGTTAGTGCCGGCAGCAAAAAATTTTCACTGGTTTATAGTCTGTTGATTATATTTCGACATAGTGTATAAGCCCCATTCAGCGATGTTTGGAGCGGGCTGGGTCGACGCCATTCTAAATGAATGTTTCAGGCATTGCCAACTCATTCGCAGAGCCATTGAACATTGTTGGTGTTGTGTGATGACAGGCCACGTGTTTTTGCGCCACGCGGCAAGCAATGTTCAATCGGTTTTTTGCCTGAGTTAGCAATGCTTGAAACATTCATTTAGAATGGCGTCGACCCAGCCCGCTCCAAACATCGCTGAATGGGGCTTATACACTATGTCGAAATATAATCAACAGACTATACTATACATACAGTGGCTACTTAATTGTTAAGCTAATTACGTCAGCAAAAAATTATCGGATGATCTACAAATCTGCTTAGCAGCTATATTTTTTAGGCTCCCTGCTCAGCTCGTGTCACGACATCGAGACGCGCTGATGAAGGAAGTGGTGAGGGCAGAGATCAAAGTGAGGGCGGCAGCGGTGCAACAGACGAAGGTGACAGCGCTTAAGTTCTGTGTGCCTAGTATGTGTGCGTAGTAGTGTGTGCTGGAGTGAATAACATCGTTAGATTGATCCAGAGCAAAAATTTTGAAATTATTTTTCCATCAGATGCGGACGATATGACTCAGTCCGAGCATCTGGCGCTTGAACTGGCGTTGGCCACAGAAGGCCATCCGGCGTGGCCAGTGAATGACCCGATTTTGTGCACAATTGCTGTCGACCCAGGTGATGATCCGATCGAAGCGGTGTGCAAGAGGGCGGTGCACACCTTTGAAAGCAGCCAAGCAGCATCGTGGAGTGACGAAGAGCGTCGCGAAAAATCCTCGATGCTGAAACGATCGTTGTATGCTCGATACCGTGAGTGACCTTTTGCAGTTATCTTCGTTCTCATTGAAAATTATGAGTTAATGAACATCCACGTTTTGAAGACACCAGTCGCGTGCCGTGTGCGTCAACTGATGCGCTGTACGACTATCATGCCAGGCCCGACAGAATCACATTCCAAACTGCGACGGTGGTGTACATGAACAAACATGTTTACGACTATATCATGAAAGACAACGTCGACCAGCAGTCAGCATCGACTGCATCAGAAATCACAGATTCCAATGATATATTCTGATTAGATGCCAACATAAATGATTTAACGAATTAAATTTTTTCTCCGACAACAACGAACAATTTTCTCTCCAAACAATTTATTTCTCCACACTCTAAATACAATTGTTTGTCTCACGAATTGTGGGCAACACTGATAAAAACCGAGGACGATTATGTGTGACGTCTTTTGTTGTTGAAAACGTTTGACCAGCTTATTGGACATCGAAATTTAATTTTGGAGAAGCGACTTGATTTCTCCACCAAGCACCTGTTGTTTTTCCGTGACTTGTTGTTGCAGACACTTTCTCCGAGTGATCTTGTTGTTGCACTTCGATTCACGCTGCCGTATCCTGTCAAGTGGAGGATGAAATGATGAGCAACATTTAAACTTCCCGCCACGCCAATCCACCGGCATCGTGCACCACCAGTATCCACCAGCACGCAAAATGCGAGTGTGTGAACAACGTTGTCGTCGTATCATGTCGTGATCTTCCTCCACGCGCCAATAAGTAAGAACGGTGTTGTTGTTGCTGTTGCAGATGCAGATCGTAGGAAGGTTGACTAATTATACGGAAATCCACCCATTTTGTGTGTGCTTAAGTATAGTCCCATAGTTAAGCTTCTATTCCAGGCTTACGCTTAGGCTTTGGCTTAGGCTTAGGCACCAGCCTGAATCAAATAAAACACACAGCCATGACGAAAAACGGCTGTATCTCTCGTGGACGCGTGCTCGATCGGGTGGATTTCCGTATAATTAGTCGCTCGTATCGTAGGTGGCGGTGAGCAGGCGGCAGGGTACACTTGCGAAAAAACCGGTTTTTATATTTTTGAAAAAAAACGATAAAGAACCGCAGCAGAGATTAAGATCGGGCCGGGTAACCTCGGCCCGGCCCGGCCCGATTAAAAAGTGTTGTGTTCTTTGCGCCAACGTCAAATCGTCAAACATGTAGTGGGCCGCTGACGTCACGCGTGTAGCTACTAGCTGGTTGCGTGCCAGCATCGTGGTCATCTCCTGATGTCTCTGGCAATTGTTGCGTGACTGAATTGCAGTCCCATTCGATTACAGAGGCACCAACGACCTGGCCGCCCACGGCATTCCATCCGATCTGCGCGATCGAGTGTTGATCATTCGAACACAGCCGTATCAGCCGAGTGAGGTTGCGCAGGTGTGTAGCAGGAGCATATGCAGCATTTCTTTTTTTGGAGTTTTATTGATGTGTTTGTATTCGCGCTGTTTTTTTATCCAAACTGTCTCGTGAGCCAGGTTCCATCGGACTATGAAAGGCTTCGATAATCATGTAAACGCTGAATGGGAATGGGGAGAACTTTAAACCGGGCAACGGGGCCTTTCGCATGTCTCAAACCCAGCCTTCCAAAAAAACAAACAAATCACAAAAAAAACAAAACAAAGACACCTTCCCTCCCCCCCCCCAAACACCCACAGCCCTTGAAATTTTCCAAAGGTTTCATCTTCAGCAGCTTTCTTTCTCACCCCACTCCCAAAAAAAAGGGAAAAACGGCACAGCCCCTCTCAAACAACAAAAAAAAAAAACTTAACTATCCCATCACTTTTCGTAACCGTACCAAACCACACCCAAAAAAAACAAAACAACAACCCCCCCCCCCCCCCCCCTTCAAACTTCGCATGTGTTTAGACAGCGGTCAAGGTGTCATAAAAGTCAAACACACCGGAGGTCTAACGTTCAGCATGCGGCCAGGAGATGCCCTTCAAGAGGAACATCCGGGAACAAAATCAAATGTGGACCAGCCCAATTTCTACCTGCGCATTCACGCAACTCGCCTGATGACAAGGGCGGTCAAGGCGCAGAATGTTTCGCACGATATTTCCCCCTGCCTCACTATCGAATTTCGCTTTTCTTTTTATTTCGAATTGCAACGAATTGTTCATGCGTGGCTGCTAAATGTTTCAAGGTCTGCTTGTCGCGCTGGAACAATTCGTTGAAATTCCAAATATAAAGAAAAGCGAAATTCCATAGTTAGTGGTGTTGCACGTTCCATGCGAAACATTCATTCGCCTTGACACCTTTTTGATCAAGCAGTTTGCCTGAATGCGCAGGTATAAATTGGGCTGGTCCGCGGCACACTTTGTTCCCGGATGTTCCTCTTGAAGTGCATCTCCTGGTCGCATGCTGCAGATGGGTTCTTGGTGCGTGAGAGTTTAATAACGCCATGAACAATATTCATATGCGTGCAAAGTTTGAAGGCGGTTTGAAATGCGAAAGGCCCCCTTTAATGACTTGTCATGATAAAAGAAAACAAGTTCGAAATCAAACATTTCCAGATCATCAAACTTCGATCCGAAGCCGAGGGCGTCGGTTTGGACGATACAGCGATGGAGAGACTATCTGCGATCGGCACTGAATGCTCGCTGACGTTGGCTTATGGGGAAAGTCGATTGAAAATAGGTTCTGGCTGTATTCTAAGCACCTGAAACATCGCCTAGCAGCGAGAGTGCGACAGTTTTCTAACACACATGCTCCCGTACTTTCTGCTTGTTCCACATGGGCGTTGTCTGTGGAAATCATTTTTGTCGCACGTGACCCTGTTTTTGCCGGGCAATTTGGATGCCTCTACCAGTTCGTTTCATCACAGATACGCCGTTCAACTGTTGACACCATGCAAGCTGCTAGCGTCGGTGCAGGGTCGTGACACGGTCACTCTGAGCGATGTGAATGAATGCAAACAGATGTATTTGGATACGAAGGGATCGCAGAGGGTGATCGGCTGATGTTTCACAAAACGTGAAGTTGGATTTTGTGCATGGTGCAGGACAGCGACATAACAGAGTAGCACAGCACTCAATATTTCAGTGGAAAATCTCTGGTTTCTCTGGTATTTCAGTGGACAACTTTAGGCTAAATTTCGGCCAAAATGCAAAAAGTACCTATTTTTCGGCCGATTTTTCAGTATAATGCATGCACATGCAAACCTTTTTTATCAGACCTCAGGGGTACCTTGCAATCTTCTGGATCCATTCCCCGCAAGGGTACTTTGGAACCATTTGCCTGCCACTACACTGAGTGTACGTAACATCAGCACTAGTTGCTTTCACGACACCTTATCGTCAATCGAAATGCATTTTTCAGTTTCACATGCAAAGTGTGCTCGGCTCGTCACACAAAGTTGATCTCACACCTTGCATATGCACAAGGAGTGGTGCTGGCTACTTGCGATGGATGCAACAATCATCATATCATCGCGGACAATCTTGGATGGTTCGGTGATTTGGATGGAAAGAGAAATATCGAGGAAATATTGGCCGCAAAGGGGGAGGAAGTGAAACGACGGGAACTGAGTGATATTGTGCAGCTTGTCAGCCAGAACAGTTGATTGTATATGAATGTTCAGATAATTCTAATCAGCCATGAATTGAAATAAAATCTAATTTCTTTTTGTGTGCGGTTTTGATCATGTTGTTTTCGAATATCCGTTGTTGACGGCGGCATTGCTATTGCGCGCGTACCAAGCAGTGTGTGAGTGTGACAATGTATTTTTCGCCACTCAATCACACATAATTAAACGCTTTCATATCATATCTGAACATCTGCGTTCGCCGAATATGCCTCGACGCAAATCGGTGCGTGTGGGTGTCATGTTTGCAGAAAGTGACTCCGATGATCAAAGCATTGACAGTGAAGACGATGCACCTGTTTGTACGGACATGGTTGCTCAAAGCAGGACAAGTGTCGAAAAGGCGCACGAAATGGTGGGTCACATCTTTGCTGAGAGAAGATCCAGAACGCGAAAAATGTTTCGTGACTGGCACACAAGCGACACTGATTGTTAGCTGGCGTTGGATGTTGGCTAAAAAAGCGACTGAAATTGTAAGTGTCACAAATACCTGCCCCGTTTCAGTCATCGCAACCTTCCAGCAGTGTCTTCTTGCCGTCGTCGGTAACTCAAAAGGCCACGGCTATGACGTCATCGAGGAACAAGGCACTCGACAAGGTTGGGGCTTTTTCAGTTTTTTTGCAATTTGCCAATGATGGCAGCCTTTGATGTTTCAAAGCTTTTGTCGATTAGTCATTGTGCCAACCATTTGTGTTTCTTATAGATTCTGAGCAAAAGTATCGTGCTGCAGCCTGGTTTCGAGCAACTACACAAACTGCCCAGTGCTCTGGGGAGGCGGCAAGCGGCCAAACAGAGAAAGGTAGCGTTGAAATTATTTTAAATGTAAAACTAAAACTAAAAAAACAGACACAAATCTTTATTGCAGTTGGATCGCGAAAAGACCAAAGGTCACGATTGGTTCAACATGCCCGCCACCGAATTAAGCGAAGATCGTAAACGTGACCTCGAAGTGTTGCAAATGCGCGATGCACTCGATCCGAAACGATTCTATCGACAGAATGATAGAGACGTGCTGCCAAAGTATTTTCAGGTGAGTTACGATGTAAAGGTATAGTCCATCCATCAGCTCATGACACTTTTTGTCAGCTCAAAAGCTTGAGATCCAGTGCTGTTCCGGTTCCGGTTGGCTTACGAAAAAAGAAACGAAAGAGAAATCGGTTTTATTTAATTTTTGTGCGCCGTTTTCTCTGACATTGCCTTGCGGAGGTACAATTTTTTACAACGGAAACTGAACCTCCCAGACAAAAGTGCCATGAGCTGATGGATGGACTATACCTGTTGACGAAAAAATTGCGTGATTGAAAAAAGGAACTAAAAAGTCGCAAAGAATATTTACAAGTATACTGGCGGATGGAAAAAAACCGTTTTTTACGAAACAAAACCGAAAAAAACCGGGTCCATCTGGGACGTGAAAAAAAACCGAAAAAAACCTCAGCCTCCGGGAAACATCGGTCTTTTTTTCACGAAATTTTCCAATTTTTGACAGAAGTTGGGAAATATGCTTGTTCAGATCAACTTTGGCCAAGCGCGGGCGATGTCAATGTGGCTTGTTTCAACTATTTTAGTCACAATAAGCATCAAAAACACCCATAAGCACCACTCTAGTGTCTGTGCTAACATTACTATGTGTCGAAAATACCTTATTTGGGCTTCCCCTATACTTATACAATGCGGTTCTTTATCGGTTTTTTTTCACGAAATATAAAAAACCGGTTTTTCGGCCAGTACATTTACAAGATGTTTTGCCTGATCGCCAGGTTGGCACGGTGGTTGAGCACGCATCCGATTTCTACAACTCCCGCGTGCCGAGAAAACAGCGAAAACGCACCATTATTGAGGAAATACTGGCTGAGTCCGAGACTGAAACGTTAGTTCACGAGCGAAGCGCATTTTTCTTGTTGAACATGACTGCCAACTGCGGTCGGAAATCGATCTCGCCAAACTGCGGTCTATTTTACTTCTTACCCATGGTGTAAAGCATTTGAACAAGCTGATTTTGAAAACTAAAATCTATTTTTCGTTGAACGGAAATAAACGGATCAAATCAACTTTCAGGTATCAAAAGCGTCGCTTCGAAGAAATAGAGCAGCAACGTCGCCTGACGCAAAAAGGCGCATTTACCAAACTGGGTCGCAGAAAACGCGAGAGAACCAGGAAAATGAAGTGACTGATTTTGTTGTTTCACTGTTCTTTTTGTTGAATTTTTTGTTTCACACCGATCTTGTTAATGTTAATGAAATCGTATCATTCCGCGTCCAGTAGTCGAAGACACTCACGTTGGCATATATATACCACAAATAAGTCATTTGGGATTGTTATCACAGATAAAATTGAATGAAAAAACGGGGTCGTGTCTAACAAAGCAGGTGAAAATCCTTATGAAACGGCGCCCACCACAAAAAGTAAACGCGCAAAACAATCCAGTTGGCACTGCTCTTCTCACTTCAACAATTCAAGCGTTCATTCAATTTGCAGATCATCAACATTGAGTTTTTCTGGCTTCAGTTTCACCTTTCTGGCTTGTTGAAACAGGGACTGTGGCACGTGCAGCTTCAGCTTGCCGGGCACTACTCGTGCCAGATCTTGGTCCTGAAAATGGACAGAACGGTGCCTAAGTTTGAAAAATGTATCACAAAGCGTCAGAAAGCCAATGTAAGCGAATGCCCGCCCGTGCGATGATTGGATTCGACTTGCCGGACCGGGAACTACACCAGAGATTAATCTACTGTTTTCAGTCAATTGTTCAAATCAACGTACATACTGTAGGTACAGTATCTTTGTGCTTTCTTGACGAGCGCATGCTTTTAGTTGTCTCCATTCGCCATCTGCCAAGTTGCAACCAGCACCGCGAAGCAAGACATTGATGTGTTGCTTTCCCATTGAATGCAGCTTCAATCATATTTTTTTACGAACTTTTTTTCAAATACCGGTTGCGACTGCGACTGACACCGTAGCTGATCAATTTTATTCTGTGATGTGCTTTGCCGTATACTGCAGCCAAGAGTGAAACCGAATCCCCACCAATGTGAATGCACAGCTACATGAATGTGTATAGGCAATCCATCGGATCATGGCACTATTATACACACAACGCATGCAGCAGCACACGCCATTTTCTAAACAAAACATACACTTTGAGCGAGTGTCATAATTTGATGGCCGTTTTTTAGTTTACTCTGTTTTCATTAGCTGCTTGACATAACACTTTTCTGCATTGTTGCAAAATTTGGGGACGTTTCAACGGGTAACTGCACAGAATACATGCATTCATTGACGGCAGTAATGTATAGTGTTTCCTTTTTATGCAAGTCAAAGGAAACAAGCCACCCCACGTTATAACTCAACGCCAGTTTGGGGTCGAGATTGCAGAAACCAATGAAAGAAATTAAGAAGGTGTCCTTGTTAATCCAAGCACGACACTCAGCAGCAAACATGGTGAAATGTTTCATTGACATGTTGGCAGCGCACACGTGCAAAGCTCACAGCGAGCATGTGAAACATTGTTGTTGTTAGATCCCACAGCCAAACTTTGACACGTTTTTGCCAGCTGCCTGATTGAATCGAAATTGTAATCTCGACCTCAACTAGAAGTTCAGTTATAACACGGGCCCGCGCGTTTCCTTGGACCAAGAAAAACAGGAAACACTATAGCATGCAGACTGTGTGTGTGGAGTGCCACGAGCTGGCGGATTGCCTATACGTGCTTATTGGTTACGCGCTTCGCCCTTGCACTCAGAGACTGGCGGTGCGCCATGTCATCATGTGAGAACGCACCTGACGGCAAGGACTCACTACCGGTTTTATGCTCGTATAAAACATCAGGGCTTTGCTTGTGCAAACGCACGAAGGTCGTAAGCCCGATCCAACCCAAGGCCACATCCGACCATGTACGACCACCCAGTCCCAAATCAAAAGCAAACCCGTCCCCGCGCCAGGCCATACGTGGATGACTGAAAAGTGCATACCGGCCTATAGGCAAACCAGCTATACTTTGCAGTCATCCACGCTATCCAAGTAGCTTGCTTGTGAAAGCGCCAGCATCATGAAACATTTAGCGTTGTTGTTTATCGGTTTCGCGCGCGAGACGTGGCTACAGTAACCCGAAACATTTTAGGTGTGAGATTTCAGGGTGATACGGTATGGTCAACCACGTTTTTAATCCCTGAAACATTTCGCTTTCTGCATATTTTGTGTGTGATTACACGTTGGGGCGCAATGTTAACTTGAATTTTCTGGCTTGTCAATTCAGGAAAAATTTTGCATGATTCTCATATAGTCGTTGTGCGACCAATATCAATCATGGAAAACTACTAAACATCATATATGAGCCGCATATTTCAATCCTCTCTTTTCCTACGTGGCTCCGATTCTGTTTCCCCTTCCCCCTCCATTTACCATGCCGGAAATTAAAAGCGTGCCTTCGCCCCAGCCGCCCGCCGCCAAGCCCCATTCCATCCTAATTCAAACAAAAAATTTTTACTGACTTATCGACACGACAATTCACTGGCTGGAAACTAGTCTGCTACTAGTCATCATGAACAACTCCATCAAAACAAAAGCATCCACCATTGAACCTGCTGCTGCTTCTACGGCTGTGGCGGAATATTCATCATTCAGCACGCATTGTGAGCAGAACCACCTCGACTTCGACAACTATATTCAACAAAGTGAGTGGAGAAAATAAATGACAATTTCTACAGAAAAGTACACAAGCACGAATCACCGTCATTGCAGTCGAAAAACCGAACAAGTCGCACCTGCATTTGACCGAAATGGAACGAGGCGCGGACGGATCGCTTGTTGGCAGCGTGCTTGCAGTCATGACGTGCCAACTATTGACGTTCGGACTAAGAGTGATGATGGAGGGTGGAAAGTGCATGGCGCAATGCGTCGATTGTCGTCGAATTTTCGATGCAAGTTTGGCCTTTGATTGGAGT
>JASAMV010000651.1:0-33901 GCA_030248065.1 Rhynchonema sp. JSB1_4
AAGGAAGGCATCATAAACAACAGCGTAGGACTATATAAACATAAGTAAAAGAACAATGCACACATTATTCTGTCGTTTCAAAAAGTGACTTACAACAATTACTGTATTCCTGTACAAAATATAAATTAAAAACAGCTACATTAATTTATATAGTGTCAAAACATGTGTGGTCACACTAATGCACATTATGTAAAAACATGTATGTACATTGTCACAGAACATTTTGAATAGAGATAAGATTCGATACAACGAACTTCGATATCACAAATCCGCGCTAAAACGAAAGGTTTCTTTGCTCCAAATGTCGTAATGTATTTTTTCGTTCTATGTTGATATAAAAATAAAGAGCGGCTTATTTAAAAATTTTGTGACCTTCAAGCAGCAGTTATTGACCAAAGATTGCTGATATAAATGCAAACACAAATTAGAGACATTGAAACGCAAAATAACACAGTGCCAGACTTGGAACAGAATCAGACAACAAGACAATACGAATAGTGTCAACGAAAAGGATCACATCGGAACATAAAACAGACATCCAGAATAGCTGCATCATGAACACTTTGCCAAGTGGTGTAGTGCAGATTGACACTGCAACCTAAAAAATTGGAAGATTTTTTTGTCCGGCCCATGATAGGCATTCTGGGTCTGGTTTTATTCAGACCAGGAATGCCTTTTTGACCAAGAAAGTTTTATATTGTGGTTGGTATTCCGGATCTAAATTTCGAAAGAAGATTTAGAAGTGGCTGAAGTGAATGGGAAGAGTGGGTGACAATTAAAGCACTTCGAGGTGTGCGTGGCAACGTGGTATCGCCTTGATCTGGGAGAATTCCATGTAGTTTTTGAGCAAGAAGCAGCAGCTTTTTGACCAAGAGTGCTCGCTACAAAGCTTTATATTGACTTTGGTAAATATTATGGATCTAATTGTCTACCAAAGATTTAGCAGTGGCTGAGGTGAATGGGAAGGGTAGGTGACAATTAAGACACTTCGAGGGCATCGCGCAGCGATGCCCGAGGAGTGTCCTGCGGGCTGTTTACCCTTGAACTGGGAGAAACTAGGAAAAAAGAGCCTAAACAGGCTTACGGAATTATGCAACATCCGTAACTAAACCTAGCCTAGACTTCTGACGGTACAATGGGGAGAAACAAGTCTAACCGTATACTTATGACGGTACAATGGGGAGAAACAAGGATTATCGAGCAACAGTTATGCGGTCCGACCACGTGATGTAGAAAAAATGGCGTTGCATAGTTCCGGCGCCCGCTCGGTGTTCGGCACCCCATCCGTTTTTTGTCCATTTCCGTTTCTTTCAGTAGCATTTTTTCAGTAACAGAACACAATCTTCGAGCGCAATTACACACCTTTCATTTTACTTCTTATCATTAGTCAGTGTGAGAAACAAGTGCTGTATGATTTCACCCGCCACATAATCCCACAATAGCACCCATTATCACATTTACTATGTATATTAGGTCTTATTATCCCGATTCTTATGCAACTTCACGGAATCGATTTGTTCAACTCGCTAATAATCATCAGTTGGCTTTTGTCTTTTTTGGACAAGCCAATTAGTTCGTATGGATAAAATGCTGCTTGTCAGACCAGACAACAAAAGCACAAAATCCCTGGCTATTAAATACACACGGCTTAGCGTTGGGTTGAACACACGGTTTCACAAGGCAACCCTTGTTGACACTTTCCTCTTTTCATTTTCATATCATAGTTTTCCATCAGGTAACAGACAAGCACAAATGTAAGTGCAAGTGCACACAAGTGTTCTGCGCTGTTGTACGAAGTTTTGACTAACCCCCAATGTAACACGGCACTATGCATTTACGCCTCCCCCGAGCGGGCGCCGGAACTATGCAACGCCATTTTTTCTACATCACGTGGTCGGACCGCATAACTGTTGCTCGATAATCCTTGTTTCTCCCCATTGTACCGTCATAAGTATACGGTTAGACTTGTTTCTTCCATTTGTACCGTCAGAAGTCTAGGCTAGGTTTAGTTACGGATGTTGCATAATTCCGTAAGCCTGTTTAGGCTCTTTTTTCCTAGTTTCTCCCAGTTCAAGGGTAAAACCACATTGCCACGCACACTCCTCGGGCATCGCTGCGCGATGCCCTCGAAGTGTCTTAATTGTCACCTACCCTTCCCATTCACCTCAGCCACTGCTAAATCGTTGCTAGACAATTAGATCCAAAATATTTACCAAAGTCAATATAAAGCTTTGTAGCGAGCACTCTTGGTCAAAAAGCTGCTGCTTCTTGTTCAAAAACTACATGGAATTCTCCCAGATCAAGGCGATACCACGTTGCCACGCGCACTCCTCGGGCATCGCGCATCCTCGAAGTGCTTTAATTGTCACCCACTCTTCCCATTCACTTCAGCCACTTCTAAATCTTCTTTCGAAATTTAGATCCGGAATACCAACGACAATATAAAACATTCTTGGTCAAAAAGGCATTCCTGGTTTGAATAAACCCAGACCCGGAATGCCTATCATGGACCGGACAAAAAAATCTTCCAATTTTTTAGGTTGCAGTGTCAATCTGCACTACACCACTTTAAGTGTTCATGATGCAGCTATTCTGGATGTCTGTTTTATATTCCGATGTGATCGTTTTCGTTGACACTATTCGTATTGTCTTGTTGTCCGATTCTGTTCCAAGTCTGGCACTGTGTTATTTTGCGTTTCAATGTCTCTAATTTGTGTTTGCATTTATATCAGCAATCTTTGGTCAATAACTGCTGCTTGAAGGTCACAAAATTTTTAAATAAGCCGCTCTTTATTTTTATATCAACATAGAACGAAAAAATACATTACGACATTTGGAGCAAAGAAACCTTTCGTTATAGCGCGGGATTTGTAATATCGAAGTTCGTTGTATCGAATCTTCTCTGTATTCACAATGTTCTGTGACAATGTAGATACATGTTTTTACATAATGTGCATTAGTGTGACCACACATGTTTTGACACTATATAAATTAATGTAGCTGTTTTTAATTTATATTTTGTACAGGAATACAGTAATTGTTGTAAGTCACTTTTTGAAACGACAGAATAATGTGTGCATTGTTCTTTTACTTATGTTTATATAGTCCTACGCTGTTGTTTATGATGCCTTCCTTAGTGTATTGGTGGCTATTCTGTTGTTTTTGATGCATTCTTAAGTGTATTGGTGGCCACTGTTTTCTGGAAAGCTTGACCGTCAAGCAAATAAAGGTCTAAAGAATTCGGCAATGTTTACGAACGTTCTGGTTTCACACTCACTCTCCACTTTTTTACTTCATTATTTCGCTTTTCACTGAAAGCCCAAATTTTTATATCATGCGTTCTATTCCACAAACTGCTGTTTGAGGGCGATACTTCATAACAATATAAAATTTTATATCGAGCATTCTTGATCAAAAACTACTGTTTGACCGGACCGGGCATGACATTTGGAGGGCCGGCCGGGCCGCGCCGGCATACCCGGCCGATGCTGTTTTTTATCGAAAAAATTGCGATACTGAAATTTCTCACCAATGTGCACGCGTACACGCGTGTGCATTAACAATGCAAGGCGGATTAGCCTGTTAGCGGATTAGCGGGCCTGCTGATCCGCTTTTTACGATTAGGAATGATTCCAATTTTGTTGCGTATTAGCACCGGAGGCAATGTTCAGAAGTTTACAAGTTGCTTTTAAAACATTATCCTTCAGAGTAGGAAAACTGGATACATAGGTAAATAGGCAGGCTGCACTCACCAAAAGAAATCTCTCCGCTACCTTTTCATCCGCAATCAATATGGCTGTCACCGATCTGCACAATATTATCGCCCATCAACGTGAGCACGCAGCGCACCGCATCGTTGTTGTGACTGACCAACGTGAACTTCTCTGGTTGAAGACCGCGTTGTGGGTGCGACGAACCGGACGTGCCCTGCCAAAGGCCGGTCTCACAATGTCATGTAAATTAGCGGGTTGGGGTTGACTTACCTCTCACAACTCCAAATCATACCTCTTACAAGCAATTATATGCCTTTTTAAAGCAAAAATCGGTGTTTTCGACCTTATTTTCCCAACAAATCCACATATCATACGTATTTGTAGGCGATTTTCGGCGAAAACTTCGAAAAGACACAATTTTTACCTCATTTTTTGGCCAAAATTGTATCACAAAAACGGTGGTTTTTTCCTTTTTGAGTGACTAAAATCATACCTCTCACGCTTCCGGTCCCAACCCCCCCATATTAGGGTATGTTCCGTTCGGTAGGTTCCGGTAGATCGGTACCTACGCAGCAGCTGAGATTCCGGTACCGACCATATTCTGGCAGGCTGTGTTGAAGGTGAAGCTACGGTAGTCAAGAACCCGCCAACAAAAAACCGACTATCCACGAACCTCTTTGAGTGACCAAGATCATACTTACCTCCCGCACATGAGCCTGCCACTGCACTGCATGCGCCCCATAGTTAATGTCAAGTTCTAGATCCGACAATCCGCTTTTGAAACATTCGTGCAACCAGCCAGGTAGCTGTGCGCAATGTTTCAGAACTGCGCGCGGTTGGCGTTCGGGTTTAGAACTTGACCTGAACTATGGGGCGTATTACCCCTGGTAAAAATCGGGGGGACACCTACTGTACCATGCCACACATCGGGGGAGAATACCTACTGTACGCACTGCTCTGGAGCACCCAACACCCAATGCCGGTTTTGAGTATTGTTCCATGGCGCCCCTGGCTAGCTACCCGATTGACTGTACCTGTTTGCTTGGCAAAGGCAGACGACCGCAACAGTTTCGCAGAACTCGATCGACTTGCTGGAATACTTTGATGGCCTGCAGAGGTCAGGATCGGGCCGGGTAACTGCGGTCCGGCCACGGCCTACCCGCGCCACTCTGGTGCCCTACCCTACCCCCTACTCGCCCCGCTCTGATCTGGTACCATACCCGCTCCGATTTTTACACTCAAAAAGCCCGTTTTTCGGTCAAAAATGCCCAGATTTCGATGCACCGTGATCATGGATGGTAGGCTTTTTGATGGCGGGTTCTAGACTACGGTGGATCCGCAGGAGAAACCAGCGCACGGAGAGTGCTGCCGCCAATACGGCAGGTTCCGGTAGATCGGTGCCTATGCAGCAGCTGAGATTCCGGTACCTGACATATTCTGGCAGGTGTGTTGAGTGAGCTATAGTCAAGAACCCGCCAAAAAACTCATCCACGAACCTCTTTGCAATCGCCTCCGCCTCGCCCGGCTCACCCCCCCATGGGCCTGCCCCTACGCTGGGCCCATCCGGATCCGGGCCGGGACGCCCGATCCTGAATCCTCTGATGGCGTGAGTCTTGAGCAGCCATTCGTATTCGCGCACAAGTACGTCCAATTCAGTGGCGGTTTCGGGTGGCACGTCCTTGTAAACTGGCATTTCGTGGAAGATCCGCCCAGAATAATACAATAATACTGCCGCCGGTCCGGTCAGTGTAGTTCCTGGAGGTACAGTGACTAACTGAAAAAAACACTTTTTTCAAGAAAAAGCGGTTTTTTCCGGTGCCCGGTAATTTTCGAAGATCAAGTCGGCGGGGGAAATCGGTGGGGGGGGGGGGTATACATACTGTGCCATGCCAAACATCGGGCGCGCTATCCCGCATCGTCGGGCCAGGCCGCGCCGTCCCGAGGTTTTCCATGGTCGAGCTGGGCCGGCCTTCCCGGCCCGACATTGTCCAAAATATTGAAAAATTGTGGTTTTTCATAAAAAAAATCGCGGTTTATATTGGTCGCACAATGACTAATGGAGAATTTATCCAAAAGTCAAAGGATGGACCCTGATTCAGGAACTACCACGCTCAGCCACTGTTAACCACTCAGTTACTTGTATTTCTCACGAAACATTTTCACCTGAAAATAACCAGTAAAACAACCACGTTGCTGTCAGCTGGTGGTTGTTCTACTAGTTTATATTTTCAGATGAAAATGTTTTGTCGGATATACAAGTAGCTTAGTAGTTAAACAGTAGTTGAGCGTGGCTGAGCCTGAATCAGGGTCCATCCTTTGAATTTTGGATAAATTCTCCATTAGTCATTGTGCGACCAATAGCAAGGATTTGGCACTGGATTTAGCAAAAAGTCATCAGAAAAAATTGGTCAAAAAAATCTGACCGGGCCGGGCCGACCTGTCGGGGGTTGCGGGCCGGGCCGGCCAAACCCGGCCCGATTA
The DNA here is from genome assembly GCA_030248065.1 of Rhynchonema sp. JSB1_4. NCBI lineage: Eukaryota > Metazoa > Nematoda > Chromadorea > Monhysterida > Xyalidae > Rhynchonema > Rhynchonema sp. JSB1_4. The sequence goes on from JASAMV010000651.1 coordinate 6,195, forward strand.
ACACCTCTGCTGGGGGCTACCTCCCAGCTCCAACACTGCTCCGAAAAAAGCGTTTTTTTTTCGAAAAAAAAAACGTTTTTTTTTCGAAAAAAATGTTTTTTTTTCAGTTAGTCACTACAGCTTTGTATTGTCTTCGTTTTTGCAGTTTCTGCCAGAAAAAAGAAAATTGTACTGGGGGGGCTACCCCACCAGCTCCGACATCGAAAAATAAAACTTGACCGAGCTGGAGAAAAATTGGCATTTTTGGGGCTAAATCGGGGGAGGGGATACCTACTCTACCATGCCAAACATCGGGGGCTCTACCACGCACTGTCGTACCAGGCCGGGCCGGCCCGAGGTTTTCCATGGTCGGGCTGGGCCGGACTTCCGGGCCCGACATTGCCCATAATATTGAAAAAAATTGTGGTTTTTCATCAAGAAATCGCAGTTTTTCGCAAGGATTTGCCACTGGTTTTAGCAAAATGTCATCAGAAAAACTTGGTAAAAAAATCGGGCCGGACCGACTTGTCGGGGGTTGCGGGCCGGCTTCACAAAACAAACTAAAAAGACATAAAAAATTGGTCTAAAAAATCGGGCCGGGCCGGGCCAATTTTTTTCATGGACGGGCCGGGCCGGGCCGACCTGTCGGGGGTTGAGGGCCGGGCCGAGCAGACCTATCCCGGCCCGATTGACACCGCTGCCTCCGGCACGATTCCCACCTCTGATCTCAATTGATTGCTGAAAAGGCTTGGGCCGGGCCGGGCAGAGTAGACCTGCCAGGAGTTGCGGGCCGGGCCGGAATTTTTGCCGCCTTTGCTGGGTCGATTTTCGGTCTCAATAATACGGCATGGCATTGTCAAACAACGACGATTCTGAAAAAATAAAAAAATTTTACTCGGCCTGGTCTCACAAAGCTAAAATGGAACAAAATCAAAATTGACCTAATCGGTCTTATGTTTTTCACGCTTAGGCTTTGCTTAGGCTTAAGCCTAGGCTTTGTCTTTTACTGAATTGAGCGATGTTTAAACTTACAATCAACTCGCTGTCATTCCTAACAAAAAACAAGGCCAAAAAGAAACAAAAAACACGCGGAAAGCAACGCACACGCGCTCGCGCCAACAACAGCCAATCAGCAGCCAGCTCCGCAATGACGTCATGCAGCCAATAAGAACTCAGAACTGCTAATACGCCAAATGACCAATTTCTTGCGATGGAAGCGATGTTTCAAAAATCGGGCTCTATCTAATGATGTACCACAACGAAGCGAGTCTATTGATATGTAACTTGCCCGACTTCATTCAGTTTCCTAGGAGGAGTTAACTAAAAACAAAAATGACGCATTTTTGGGAACGCGGACACCCCTCTTTCTCGGGTGTCTGGAAAACCACTTTCTGCGCTGCACCGATCGGGCTGATTTTTTCAGCGTTTTGTGTCGGCGGGTATACGACATTATCGAAATTATAAAATTGGCAAAATCCCAACACACGCGCTCACGCCAGCACCCCCGATTTTAACACTACAGGTATAGCAAAATTTTCGATAATCAGACCTGCTGATGTTTCATTCTGCGTTGCGAATTTTTTTCCCCACACAAACACTATTGAATACGTAAGCTATCTTGTGAATATGTCGCCAATAAACTAATGCCAGGATGTCTTCTTTGTTTTGCTGTTGCCTAATTCCGGTGCTATACTGACGTATAGACCCTGATATGTTCAATTGCGACTTTCCGTTTTTCCTTCAAAGACCGTGCTACACGTGTCTTGAAGTATGTGGGCAATGGAGATACATTAGCGGCAGAATATGGATTGAACGAGGAAATGTGAAAAATGAAACTTGTTTCCAGCACAAACGCAAAACCCCTAACCAGTCGATACGGCAATATCGGGCACTTCTTTCCGTCCACGTCGACGTGTCCCGCTGCAATCAACTTGTGCGCCGCACTTGCCGTACTGAAACCGACCACGGCTGTGTGCGTGTATGTGTTGATCGGTATCCATATGTGGGTAACCTGGAAAGGAGAAAAAGTCGGCACAGTTATGAACATGTTTGCGTAACATTTAGTCGTTTGTCATTTGTCGTGACAAATCAGAAATAAAGCCTGTGATGCACTTTGCTGGGGCGTCAATTATATCGGGCTTGGTTGGGCTTTGAATTGACAAACATTTGAAAATGTTGCATGGATGACAGTTTCACGCATCACTGTGAAGCAGCAGCTAGCCAGATGCGCACTGGTTGTGTAGCACAGACGCATCAAGGTTAGCTGGCTGAAGTTCTATAGAGGGAAAGTCAAAGTCCAGTAAAATCTCTACCAAGCCATTTCAGCAGAATTCAACGCCAGTCAGGTGACAGACGCGAACTGGACATAGGACCAAGTTTGATACTGTTTTTCTGGTTGTGCCCGAGAATACCAAAATCCATTGATTTTTGTAAACAAGATCATGTTCTAGTCTCAGCCCGAACAAATAGCAAAAATTGGCGAGATCACATTTTCCTTGATTGATTTTGTGGTGATACTTTGTGCAGAATCAAGAATTCAGACATTACCATGCCGTTTTTTGAAGCGCAATCGAACGATATCTGAACTGTTGATTCCCACAAGTATGTGTCTATTCTTTGGTAGCATGTGAACATCTCAATATTCCATCGGAAACATAAAAAAATTCCAAAAATATCCACCTTCAATGCGGTGCAGCCAATAGTGACGCCCAGCGCCTCCAAAGAACGTTTGATCCTTTGTTTGATGCGTTTCCCGATTTTGCTTCGTGGATACGGTAGATTTCGCACAGCCACACGACGTTCGTCCTGTAAAAAATTGCGATTAAAAATTGCTATGAGAGAGACGTAATTTTGTGAATTGTACAGCAATGTTCTTTTTGGTTGCCCGTTTCGGACCTGCTGCGTTCGCAGACGGGCGATGCACCAGGTCATCGTCAGTGCGAATGCACCAGATGGCCACGTGATCTAAAAAGACACTGGGTGGAATTCCCTATTACGCGTGCATGAAGCGATTGCATATGTTTTCAAAGTTGGAATGTTGCATTTCCAAGTTTCGCATTGATCCAGAATCCGGTCACACGGGATCGTGATTTCAAAAAAAGAATCGCGAGCAAACTAATGTGTCCAATTTCAAGCAGATATGTACAGTCAAATTCTCAAAATGAGCACGAAAAGCATGGTAAAATTTGGTGCGACCGCCTTGCAACATCAGGGTTGCAGCAGAGAGCACCGTATCGGAAAATCTTACACATGCTCATTTCAAAAATTTGACTATTGCTTTGAAAATAGGATTACGAAACGAACAAAACCTCGGGCCCAATCGCAACCGCCAATCGCGCCCGTTTGGCGGGAGGCTGGTAGTCCATACCGTGGGTTCGACGTCCTTTGTAGTGCGCAAAGAGCACCGTTGGAATTGATAAAACTGAAAATATCGTGTATGTGATTGTATGGATCCAAACTAAACGAATTTTTTGCGATTCGAACATGCAAAAATTCGAAGATGGTCGACTTTTTGACAGCAAGAAAACCATTTAGCGGGGGCTGATACTGGGAAGGGCTGCCAATAAACATTCAGAAACAATCCAGAACAAGAACATGCAACAGTGAGGGTATGGTTTTGTGTGGCGCATTCAACAGCAATATGCAATGTGCTGGACGCTGCCTTGGCTCCACGGGCAAGGTGGGTGCTGGGCAGGGTTGGATTAAAAAAAAAAGTAAAAATTTTTTTGTAAAAAAAAAATTTTTTTTTTTAAAAAAAAAGTTGGCCACTTTTTTTATTTTAAAATTTTAAAAAGTAAGTCCACTTTTTTTATTATTTTTCCCCTTTTTTTCGTTATTTTCTCACTTTTTTAAGGTAAAAATGTATGTTTTCATGCGTTTTATTGCTCATCATTCTCAAAAAATCGCCTGCGGCGCTTATATTTCAGTTTAAAATGGCGTTGTAATGGACTCATACAGTTCCTGGACATCCCAACAATCGCTGCACGTATAATATAGGACACCCCATACCGTATACTGTGCAGTTATTGAGCTATCGACGTAAGCTATCGACAGACTCCACGTTGCTCGCCTATTTGCAGTTGTGTGGATTTGTCATTTGTTGCTTTTGTCACACAACATGAGTGTGGTGTAGCTCTTTATCTCTCTTCAAATTTATCCCCAAATTCACAAACAGCAGGTTGGTCTTCCTTTTGTCATATATGTATGCCCACAGAGTTACCTTCGGGCGGGTTCTCAAAGTTGTGACCAAATGGGCTAGATCGCAGGTGATCGACATAAGCATGCAAGTCAGTGGAGAAGTTCTCTTTAGTGTCCCTCAAAACATACCTAAGTAACATGATTTCAGAAATTTCATTTTTCTAGAAACCAATTTTTTGGGGGTCCGGAATAAAAAAAAGTGATTTTTAAAAAAAAAATTTTAAAAAGTTTTTTTTTTTAAAAAAAAAAAGTTCGATAATAAAAAAATTTTTTAATCCAACCCTGGTGCTGGGCTTGAGCTACTGCATGTTGTGTGCTGCCTGCTGCCCATATGATTGAAACCGTGTTTGTTTGTTTTTTTGCACAACACACGTGTGTGCGTGTTTGTTTCTTTTTTTGCACAACACACGTGTGTGCGTGTTTGTTTCTTTTTTTGCACAACACACGTGTGTGCGTGTTTGTTTCTTTTTTTGCACAACACACGTGTGTGAAGTTTTGTTCACCGAGTTTGTGTGCAGTGCGCATGGGGCGTGCGTTGACATTATTGCACAGGCAATAGGCAGGCTGATTGTGTTGTGGTTGATGCTCGTTGCGCGTGCTGCCTCCGCTCATGCCAGGTGCGCGCAAATACTGTACAGTATATCGGTTCACCATTTCCAAGTCCGTGACTTCCGTTGGGTTTGTGGGAGATAGGTTTGAGGGTTAGGCTTGGCGTTGACCATTTGGTTACTGGTTTGAGCCTACATTTGCAAAGAGGCCCTTGTCTTAGGCTTTCTTCAAAAAGGGTTACGGGCAAGAGCTACTGCTTTTTGATAGCGTCGGGGTGAGCACTGGTCATCCGGTCTGGCCTATGCTCAGAGGGGTAGTCTCACTCGGAATCTAGTTGGTCTCAAATGTGGCATGTGACCTGCATCTTTGAAAGGTATAGACCAGTATAACGGTGATGCCGAAATGTGGTTTTTTTGGGTTCTGCATCAGTGTTGTGATGGAAAATAGCGCCTATCACAAGTAACCCCTTATTTAGCTACAGACCAAAGCACCCTGGCCTATGTGACTTACTTGTCTTCGGACGTTTACCCAGTTACGAGGGGCTCATGTAACTAAACACCGGGATTTGTTTGCATTGTCCCCATCGACCGCTTTATTTTTTTGCCATCACTCGCACTTACCCACAACCATGCTTTTCGCTCTGCACGTGATCCGTTTCCCTGCCGGATAATAACAGAGGTCAACACCAAAACTTCCGCACATTTGTGTATACTTCAGCACATTCTGATGTCAACTTCCGTAGCTTATATTTCCAGATGACAGCTACACGTACTGTACGCGTGAGCACGCGTTCATCAACACAACGGTCAGGGTGACCTGTCAAGTTTGAGTTGGATCGAATCGGGCAATCAATATTTTGATGACATGAAAACGCACGAGCGCCAGCATTTGCTTTACGTCTACTACAGTCCGCTCAACTTCCGAGACATCATGCTCGCCACCGGTTAGTGAGCTTGCGTCGACGTAGCGCAGTTGGATTGATGTTTTGTGGGTTGATATACATAGGTGACGGGCACAGAGTTTCGAGCCCCGTCGGTGTGGTTCACGAAAGTCATTGAGCTCACAGATGGGCTGCAGGGCCAATGGTACTGTCGCCAAATCAAGCAGCCCCAAATGAGGGCGAGAAAAAATACGTGTAATTTGATGACTTGAAGACTTGATTGGACCACAGTACTATAAGCCGGCGGCAGGACATCGTCAGCGCGAATGCACCACCTGATAGCGATGTGACCGTCAGAGCCAGTGAACAAACCTAATGCTCTAAATGTTCCAATTCTGACGAAGTTTAATGTGGTGGTCACACATGATTAATCGTGTCGTGGGGGGGGGGGCTGGGGGGAGGGCGTGCCGAAAGTCAACAAAGCGCCCGCTCAGGACGTCTGCCGCCTGAGTCGATCCCGGGTCCGACCGCCGACAGTGACTGCCTGCTGGGCACCGAGTTCGCCGGTCGTTACGCCGATGGTCGTCGGGTGATGGGTCTGTTGCCGGGCAGGGCACTGGCCACGTCGTTGATTGTCGATGAACGAGCGACGTTCCCGAGTTGGTGTGGGCGGGCACACTTACATACATATGTATAGTTGGGCGTTTGTTGCCTCTATGGAGAGATTTTTTGTTTTGAAATCTTGATTTCGTGACAGAGAGCACGGATTGGCGTTGTGGTTGGAGAGGTCAAGCCTGAGTTCAGGTCCAAGTTTAGGCCTGAGAACAAGGGAAGGAACTTGTGAGTTTTGCAACTACCGAAAACGCAACAAGCGTGAGCGATATATACAAAACTAGACGGGACCCGTGCCTACGGCCCGGCTACAGCGCCGCGCCCGTGCCCCCCCCACCCCCCGAAGACCCGTTAGCATACCCAAAGCTACCCGTGAAAATTGACCCGTCATAGACGGCAGGCAGCGGTCAATGGAGTGAAGCGTGGTGGAAAAGAAACGGAAGATAACAAAGGGGAAACGGAGTTAAAAATAGGAGGGGGAGAGTGGAAAATGGGCTTGAGAAAGGTTGGAGGGAAGGGAAAGAGGAGGGGAGGTCAAGAAGGGGGAAAAGGGAATTGGAAAAAAGAAGGAAAGAGAAGAGAAAAGGGAAGGAAGGGCGGAAACGGAGTTAAAAATAGGAGGGGGAGAGTGGAAAATGGGCTTGAGAAAGGTGGGAGGGAAGGGAAAGAGAGGACACTGGCCTGAGAAGGACGGAAGAAAAAAGAGGAGGGGAGGTCAAGAAGGGGGAAAAGGGGAATTGGAAAAACGAAGGAAAGAGAAGAGAAAAGGGAAGGAAGGGGAAAGGAAAGAAAAAAGGAGGGAAGGAAGGGAAAGAGAGGAGAGTGAACATTGGAAAAAGAAGGAAAGAGAAGAGAAAAGGGAAGGAAGGGGAAAGGAAAGAAAAAAAGGAGGGAGGGAAGGGAAAGAGAGGAGAGTGAAAAGAAAGGGAGGGGGCCACAGACAGACAGACAGACAGACAGACATACATACGCCTTCCTGTTTTAGTAGTATAGATTGTTATAATTATGAGCGACTAAATGCAGTGATTTGATATTTGTCTGTAAAGTGGTTGACATTTGTCGTCCCACAGCATGGTTGGCGCAACACTTCCTGTTGATGGAGGGGGCTGGCCTGAAACTCCCGTTCGATCACCAAGATTCATTTCATCCAAAATGTATATACGCTATGGCCATTGATTTGTTTCAGTTCCGGACGACTGGTCCATAGAAGAGGCATCAACCGTGCCGGTGGCCTATTGCACCGCCTACTACGCGTTGTGTGTACGCGGACATTTGCGACATGGCGAATCGGTGCTCATACACAGTGGCTCTGGTCAGTCAAACTTTTACGATCTGTCCTCTGTTTGTGAATTCATTGAAACTGGGTAGCTTCGTTCATATTCATTGTGTGTGAGGAGTGGCTCAACGGTAGTGTTGCCGAACTGATGTTGGATTCACTAATTGATTCAAAAGTCACTACTTGACTTTTTCAAACAACCCTCCCTGTTCCATCAAGGTGGGCTCGGTCAAGCCATAGCCGTCGCACTGTCCTACAACTGCGCCGTCTACGCAACGGTCGGATCGGGCGAAAAACGGAAATTCCTCCGCGAACGATTTCCGCAGATTCCCAATGCGCACATTTTCCACAGTCGAACCACACAGTTTGAACAGGTTTGTATTGTTTGATGCCGTGATATCTTTGCTGCGGCATCAAATTCGGCGCTTAGCGTCACCGTTTGCTTTTGTCACCAACTTTTTGCATCAAGGATGTTTCGATAAATTTTTGTTGCGATCATACTATATGGCCCGAGTCAAACGGTTGCTGTCAAACGCTGTTTTCAACTTCAAGTTGGTCGAAATCAGTGACATTAGTGACCTAGAAATGTCGTGCGTGACACGAAAAACTCACATGCCCACGACAAGACCAGACCTGAATTTTGAATCAAGTTTGATACTGCGCTCGTGCTGAGCTGTCTTGAAATGGCCTTTTCATTTCAGGATCTGCTGCGCGCCACGCGCGGCCGCGGTGTTGACGTCGTTGTCAATTCACTCAGCGAAGACAAACTGCAGGTACGGGATCGGTATGGCATCCGAAGTTGATGTTTACCAACGGTTCCTTTCCCCAAAAATAACCCCCAAGTTGCACCATTGTATCGCTCAGGCATCGCTGCGTTGTCTGGCCACTCACGGCCGCTTCCTGGAAATCGGCAAATACGACCTCAACAACAATACGCCACTCGGGATCGGGATGAAGCTGTTCCTCAAGAACGTCACATTCCACGGAATATTGTACGTTTGGAGTTTATGTGTTTGGCTTGGTATTGAATATGAGTGGTATTGGGCTTGGTGTGCTGCGTGGTGGTGTTCCAGTTCAAATTTGATGGCAATTGTCTGATAAAAACATAAAAAGCGTGTTCTAATCAGTGTGATTAGCTGTGAAAAGGTCCCGTGACCAAGAGCGATCCGATCGATCTCTCGATTATTAATAGCGGTCATTTTCGTGTTCACGGGTCGTTAACACCAGGCTCTATCGAGAACTTGTTTGTCATACATCTCATAATTGGCCAATTTTAGTCATCTGAAAAGTTAAGTACTCGGCGTAATGAAACATCAACTTATTTCTGATAACTGTTTGCAGACTGGACGCTCTGATGCTGAATGCAACGATCAGCAGCGAATTCCATCGAACAGCAGAAGTGCTGATGCAGGGCATACAGAAGGGCGTGGTCAAACCGTTACCAATCACGTTATACGAAGGGCATGAGGTGGGGAATGGGATTATTGTAATGTGGGTGATGGACATCGTTGATCTGCCCATCTCGCGAAAGTTTTTTTGAGAATTTGACGGTCTTCGGAGTCGCTCACTGGTATTTTTAAATTTGAGTTATCACAATTTTTACTTATACCTGGTTTAGGTCGAGGCTGTCTTTCGTTACATGGCCAGCGGTAAGCACATCGGCAAAGTGGTCGTGCAAATTCGCGCTGAAGAGCCAAGTAAGTTGACAGTATCTGCACGGATTTGGGTCCAGGCACTCAAAGTCAATCGATTTGGGATCCCGGCACGCAGTGAACGGGAACTATACGCTAAAGCAAATTGCTTTGGAAATTAATCGTATCATTCATGACGATCTCCAGTTTTTGTTCACAAAAATTCTGACCCAATTTTTTTGTGTGACCGATGGATTAGGCTAACGTTTAGTTTTTGGTCACGGGGCGTCACAGATGTTCCCAGACAGATTGTGGATGTGAAGCGCACTTACTGCTGTTGTGCTCAGCATCGAGGGTGCGAATTTGCGCAGGTTTGACGTCACGCGGCAGTTTGAGTCTGTTGAGCCCATTCAAACTGTGATTAGGAAATTGTCAAAGATGCACACTCCTAATACCAGGCGGCTTCAGTGGGTTTGAATGCTGTGCACCTGTTCTATATGCTGTTCAATGCGCGATGCAAGCCTTTGTTGCTGCGTTTCATAAACGTACCTTTGACCAGTGTTCGAACGGGATTCATTTTTAATCCCGGGATCGGGATCGGGATTGGGATCAAGAAAGTGTCGGGATCGGGATCGGGATTGACCAGACAGTCCAAAAGCAATAGTTTTATCATTTTATGCATGAGATGCACGTTAATGTCACTGACAACCATGAAACATGTTTATCACACATGGATAAACACCCGGAACCAGGGTTGTTTAAAAAAAGTGGTTAATTAAAAAAATTTAAAAAAAAAAATTTTTTTTTGAAACTCAGATTTTGCTTTTTTTAATAAAAAAAAGTTGCCCAAAATGGGCTGAAATGTCCAAAAATGGCTTTTTTGGGGGCAAAAAATTGGCACTTTTTTTCTGTGGACGGGACAATTTTTCCAAAATCGCGCCTGCAGCGCCCTGTATTGTCCCCAAATCCGTACAGGGATGCGCGGGGATGGTCTTTTATAGTGATGTGGCACCGATAATGTACCACTGCATGCTACTACACATATATATACATAGGTCTGGTGCAAAACCGGGCGCGCAAAGTCGATCTGACACGCAAGATTTGGGCTGTAATCGATATTTTGATGGTCGTATATCAGATATACGGCATTAGATGCATTAAAATACGTTGTACGGCATGCTACCATACATTAGAGTACATCGTTAGTGAACATCAACCTCAGACTGGTAGGATTCCATAGAATCTGCACAATGCTACCGGGTGTCACCACATAAGTTGGGTCTTAGGCGAAAATTTTTCAATTTTTGAAAAATTTGTTGCATCGATTTCATTTATCCTGAAACGTCGTTTGCAACACTTTTTCTAATAAAAAAAATTTTCGTCAAAAAAAATCAAAAAAAAATTTTTTTAAAAAACAAGCTCGTTAATAAAAAAAATTTTTTTTTCAACCCTGCCCGGAACAGTGATTAAAGCCGATTGAAAATCGAGAATAGCTGATGACGGATAAGTTCAAAGATCATAATTGTAGTCGATCAGTGGCAAAGGCTTTGACAAAAAGACAAGCATGTCACCATTTTATGGTTTCAAGCAGTATCTTTTGTCATCAAACAAATCAGCTGCACTGGAAAAGAGCTGTTCAGAAGGCATGCTCGTAGGCGGAGCGCTTAGATTTTTGGAAGCTAGACGTGCCAGTCGCGGAAACTTTGTCTCATTTGTTGTCCACCATGACAACATTTCCTCGAAACACTGATTCCCTTTCGTTCGATGCAACTTTGTGTAACCGTTCAGTTCTAGCTCGACTTATTCGCGAGTGGTGGTGCTTGCGGTTTCATCACGCTCGGAATCAGCAGCACCTCTTAGGGGCGCGGCCACGCAAACACGATTGTGGGCCGCGGGTCAGCAATAATTCTATGTCCAATGACCGCCGCGCGTTTGCATGGCCGCACTTGCGGGTCGCGGTTTGCGGGTCACTCGAAACATTTATTTAGCCAACACACAAAAAATGAACCAATCAGCGCTGTGCTACGGCACGCCTGCGACTTTGGCTCTACGCTGATGGGTTAATTTTTGTGTGTTGCAGCCAAAGAAATGTTTCAAGTGACCCGCAAAGTGCGGCCATGCAAACACGGGGCGGTTATAGGACATAGAATATTTTTCTGACCCGCGACCCGCGCCGGTGTTTGCATGGCCGCGCCCTTACAACAGCTTGGCGAATTATGATTGCATAATTTTTTACTTTTTGTTCTCAAAACTTAATCCCGATCCCGGTACTTTTTTGGGCGGGATCGGGATCGGGATCGGGATTGACTTTTTCAAAATGACGGGATCGGGATCAGAAAAAGGCCCAGGATCCCGGAATCGGGATCGGGATCCCGTTCGAACACTGCCTTTGACCACAAGTGCATGTGATTTCATACACAACCTACCCCGCAACAGTCCATTTTGCTGATCGGCTGATGTTTCACTCTGTTGCATAGTGGCGTGCCAGTTCGAACTGATTGGTTGTTTGAACGCCACGTCGATGTTATTTCATGCCAGGAAACCCTTGATTTGCTGGGTTGAGTTTGACTGTTGCTTGATGTTGCAGTTCGCTTTTGTGAAGATGAAGCCGACCTGAAATTCCAATGTGCATTCTTCACCAATGCTTTGATGAAGTGCGAATGCCCCAAATCATTCATAAATGCACAGTTCTTGGGTGAAGCCCATTTGGAGTCTTTTCACCGAATTTGCTGCACATTCGTTCCCAGGAGTTGCTCGGGTGCTGAACAAAAATTTCGGGTCAGTTTTTGCATACTACCTCTCATGAGACCGCTATCGCCTCTTGCATTGGAAATGACCATTTACAAGAAGTTTTACGTCGCCACAACTGGGGTGGTTGGTTACGTCGTAACAGATAACAAATAACTGCGCTCATTAAGTGCGAAAAATGTTATCGTCTTCAATAAACATCCGTGGTCTTGTGTCCATGTGCTCATGCGTCATGCGGGTGGGAGGGAGCAGAACGATTATGTATTAAAAAATCTTAAAAATGCATTGGTTTTGTGATTTTTTTATGACTTATGTAAAATAAGAACACCAACTTGCTCTGCATCAACTATACGTAACTGCGCACTTGCAACTCGAACGAACAACCATGACAATGAAAAGATAGCGCGTCATAATAATTACAAAAAACAAGAAGCACTTGCAAGATATACATACACTACATAGGTCATACTAAACTTCTGGGACTATAGGAGACGTCATAAATGATAGAATATAAGGCATAGAAAACCGAATTTCTCTTTCGCATGTCCTTCATTTCCAGTGTCGCCCGCCGCTTCGCGGATCGCGAGGCTGTATGCCATGCTCGACAAGTTTGTGAACAATCAAATTTTCAACACTTATGAACACCTCCCCGCAGATGTCGCACACTATCGGTTCTGCAAAAACACATATTGAAGTTTTAGCTCAAGTTAGCATTTCATTTGAAATTGGATGATTAGAATACTAGCGCGAAACAGAAATTAAAAACAAAACCGCGAGCGCTGGCCAAATTGCACAAATCTTTTGTAAGATGCAAAAGCCGCCGACGTAAAAGAAGGTTATGTTCTGTAATGTTATATATCATGATGGCGACTTTGTCGCCTTCAAGATGCAGACAAAAGTCACCGATCTTTGCACTTGTGTCGACCAACAAAAGAACGCACGTCGAATCATTGCAAAGTTGGCGACATTAGATCAAAAATCGGCGATCAATGTACAAACGTGGCCGATGCGTGGAAAGGTCAGTGCGCCAATTGTGGCCACTGTTTAACGCGCCGAGGCCAGCAAGGATTTTGTTTATAATGCAGCTCAAACTACTGTAATTACTCTAAATCATTAGAAATAATCATCTAAAGCTACTAACGTGACGAAGCCAACAACGAACAGTAGCACAACACCATGAGCACGAGAATGATAATCGTGCGCAATGAATCCATCACGATGACTGATGCTGTTGAATGCAATCTGGGGTTGCGATGAAAGCACTAATGACTGTTTCTTTAAGTGCCAATTCGCAATTCGCATCGTATTCGCATCCGCGATTCACGTATTCGCAATCCTACAGTCGTTCTTCGATATACTGACGTCGTATCCCAGGAAATGAAGGGTTTCCTGCCGCGAAATAAAGTCGACGTGACATTCAAACAAACCAATCAATTGGAACAGGCACGCTACTATACAACAAAGCGAAACATCAGCCGATCAGCAACATGTGTAGTGTATGAAATCACGTGCGCGTGTGGTGAAAAGTGCACCGAAGCAACGCGCATTGAACAGTGTATAATGCAGGTGCACAGCATTCAAACCCACATGAAGCCGTCTGGTATGAGGACTACATACAACAGGAGAAACTGATCGAAGAAGTCTATTCGGAGGCCGGCATTGACCCGCGAAACGTGTCGTACGTGGAGGCACACGGCACCGGTAAGTAGATTTGGCTGATTGTAGGGTAGTTGACTCACATCGCTGACGGGCACATTGGGTGCGGTAACATAATCAGCGATGAAATTCATGTTGTTGTAAATGATGCATGTGCGTCAAGCAGTCTTCAAACAGTTGTTCTATCAAGATTTACATATGTTTTGTAGCGTCGAATGACAGAATTCGCAAAATGCAGCCGTCTCATTCAGGCACCCCGGTCGGTGATCCACAGGAAACTTACGGGATCACATCGGTGTTCTGTCGTGATCGCGAGACGCCGCTGTTAATCGGATCCGTCAAGTCCAACATGGGACACGCAGGACCAGCGTCCGGACTGTGTTCGGTCGCCAAGGTGATGTTTCGGGTTTCATTGGTGTTCAATTTTGTTCAATTTTGCGAGCAATAAACCACGGCGGATCAATCAGGATGTGGCTTGACACACACGGAGGAAATAATTCAAAAAAACTTTCACTGTTATTTTGAGAAAAAATAAGCAAGTGATCGAAGACCGATTATTTTCGGTGTTATGCAGAATATTGCACCAGTTGGAATTTAGGATACGAATGACAACAAAATATAGGTACACAAACATCGTATGTATAGGTAGGTATGTATGTATGTATGTATGTATGTATGTATGTATGTATGTATGTATGTATGTATGTATGTATGTATGTATGTATGTATCGGAGCTAGCATGGTAATGCTAAGCGACATATGGTTCATTCCCTATAGTGCGCTTTCTGAAAATTTTGATCGTGCGCTATTTCAACAATACTCAGCCGAATGAGCTCAAACTTGCACACAATCTATATACCGTGCCCCAAAATGGCCACACAAAATTTCATCCCGCTGTGTGCCCACACGCGCAATCGCGGGCAAGATACAGTTGTCATTTTTGTAAAAACGTTCTTCTCCTTTTTTTTTTCCACAAAAAACTAGTCAGGGCCCAGACGTTACTGAACACCAAAAATGTTAATATCGCATATAGGGTTTTCGCACACGAGAAACACGATGGTGCTATCGCCGACTTCGTAACTCCACGACTGAGACCGGTTCCAGACCATGACCACGACATTTTGTATGTAAAGTGTGCTTCCCGAAGTAAAATTTCGCCGAAAAGTTGGGTTACCAGAACTATTAAAGTTGTTTATGTGGTTTTCGTACTCGAGAAACACGGTGGTGCTATCGCCGAGTTCGTAACTTTTAGTATGAACGGTTCCAGACCATGACTTTTTGTACAGAATGTGTTGTTCTAAAGCCAAAATCAGCGGTTATATGTGTTTTTAATTTTTGTTACGTCAAAAATATATTAATTCCAATTCGTTAAATGTTTTTCAGCTCAAAAATGGACGCTCAGACACACACAATAATGCATTAGTGCACGCTACGTAGTTGCCTGATTCATAAAGCGCACAATGTATTAAACACAACACACAGCCAGCCAGCCAGCACACACACACACAGGCAGGCAGGCAGCCAGCACACACACACAGGCAGCAAGCACAACAGGCAATGCAGCAATGCACGCGTAGTTACATATGTAGTAAAGCTTGTGAAGGAGATTGGCGAAGCGATGTCCGAGCGGTATAACGCGCAGCACTGAATATGAAAGGCCGCGGGTTCAAACATTCACGCGCGCAGCCAACTTTGTTGTATTTTTACAAACTTTTAATGAATTCTGGATAACATTTTTCAGTTTTTTCGTGTTTTTATTTGAGATTAATTATTAAGCACAGGTGCGGTTCGAAGTTTATGCGCTGTGATGTCATTCATGATAAAATACGCACAAGGTATCAACTTCCTAATTAAAATTGCTGTTGCTCTCTAGTATTCGAAGCATTTCCGCATTTTATAATTTGACTTTTGATGGAAGATGGTAATTTTTACGTGACATTGAATCGAAGATCAGATGCGATGGCCGCCAACAAAGCAATCTGGAGACTGATGTTTGACACTCATTTCATTGCTGAAGCTGGAGGGACAGGGGGCATGGAAGTTCATTGCACAGCTTTGCTTGGTACTAAACCAACAAGTGCCATTCTCTGAGACGATGCGCATTCAGTGCGCTATAAATGATGGTACCTAGGGTGTCAAATACATACCTGGCGGTAAATTAAAAAAAAATAAATAACTTGACAAGTTACCATGTTCCTCAAAAGCATAGACATGCGCGTGGGGCACTGCGTTAGTTTTGTTTCAGTGGTGGGTGAAGACGCAGACACAAGCGTGTCTCCACTGTTAGAACCCCATAGTGAAATCGAAACACAAAATTGGCCTTATGTCACGATAACCACCGATTCATATATCCTGCCAAAAAGTACAGCATCCTTAAACTGACCCCCACACCTCATTGCGCTCATGTGCGTTGATTACTTGAGAAAAGTCTGATGGTCGACATTTTCTTAGTTAGAACCATTGCTTGCCGGAACTGAAAACTTTCTGTGCCTGATTTATCCGGGTTCTCTGTTTGACGCTTGCGCGATATAAAAGAACGACACAAGAAAGAAAAATGCCCCAAGGGGCATAAAAGAAATATGGTTCCCTGGCTGACTGGCATAACCGGTGACAAAGGAACGTATGAAAAGTACTTTGTTTTGCGTGAGCAGTCAAGGCAGGCCAACAGGGCAGCCAGACGTGACTATGCCATCAAAACGTTTGGTAAAATAGCTCATCTGTCTGACTACTGGCAAAAGCTGAATAAGTACACGGGACGGAGCAACACAGATCAAGTGTCTCTGGCCAACACCGATGGGGAGTGCGTTGCTGACAGTGCTGGTTTGGCTGCACTTTTATCAACACATTTCTCCAGTGTATGGAACGTCAATGACGTTGAGGCACTGGTTCTGAACTCAACCGGTCCCGTGCCACCCGAATGGTACACTGATGTTTCACACGTGCTTTACAGTCTCATCACAGCCGACCCTCGCAAGGCCAGTGGCATCGATGGCATCACCGGCGAAATGCTCAAGAACTGTGCCCACGTGATCGCTCCGGCTCTCGCTGTGCTCATCAATCGATCGATAGACGAACACACGTGGCCGTCGGGTTGGAAACGGGCCGTTGTCACTGCCGTGCCGAAAGTCAAGACCCCTCAAAACCCATCGGACCTCCGCCCCATCTCAAAATTACCGCTGTGCTCAAAAATCGCTGAGAAGCACATTCGAAACATCCTGAACGGGTTCATTGCCCCCAAACTCTCAGAAACGCAGTTCGGTTTTCGTGGAGGTCGGTCTACAACTGAGGCCCTGTTGCATTTCAATACTACAGTCACTCGTGCTCTTGATGTTTCAAATTCTGTTGTTGCTGTGTATTTTGATGTTCGAAAGGCCTTCGATACCGTTCCTCACAATCTATTATTGCGTGTGTTACAAGACGATTTCAATGTTCCACCCGATTTATTGTTGTTGATTCAATCCTATTTGTCTGATCGAACCCAATGTGTGAATGTAAATGGTGTGTGTTCTGATTTCTTGTCTGTTCTCTCTGGTGTGCCGCAGGGCAGTGTATTAGGACCGTTATTGTTTCTCGCATACGTCAACTCTGTTGCAAAACTGCATTTCTCTCCGTGTTCTCGTATTATTCTCTATGCTGATGATCTGGTACTGATTCACTTCATGTGTACACCTGACTGTGAAAAGCATTTGCAAGAGGATGTGAACTTGATTGTCGAGCACTTCTCCAAACACAAACTTCTCTCCATTAATTCTACCAAAACAAAACTTCAACAATTTGCTCGCTCAAGTTCATGTCCCGCTGTCCCTGCTATTGTGATTGATGAATGTCTGATTGATGTTGTCGATGCAAACAAATATCTGGGTGCTGTTATTGATTCCAAGTTTGATTTTGGTCTGCATACTACTGCCACGTCTGTGAAAGTGAAGAAAATTGCTGGTTCATTGTACCGTACCTTTCGTAATGATCTACCTGTGTCTGTCATGCGTTATCTGTATCAAACCTTGATTTGCTCTGTCATGTACTATTCGTGTGAGGTGACCTATCCTATTCATGACTATTCACGTAATTTGTTGGAAAGAACACAAAAATCCATTATTCGCATGTTCTCTGGCAATTATGATCGGTCTGTGTCATATTCGCAGTTGTGTTCAATGTTTGGTGTTGATTATGTGGGTGTCACTGTCATGAAACGTCGTCTGAGATTGATGCATTCTTATGTTCTTGGTATTCGTGCTGCTCCTGTTGACTCTATTTCGTTCATTTCTGATTCCAATTCTCGCTCCAGTTCTCGTCTTAATCATTCTCGTGCCATTTGTATCCCACGTGCTAAAACTCATATTCTCGCTACCAGTGCTATTGTTATCATGTCCCATCTTTACAATGCTTTACCTGATTTTGCTGTTTTCCTGCGAATGGGCACATTCAAAGGAGTCATTCGTTCGCAAAGCTTGATTGTTGAATTGTTGTACAAATTGCGATTGCTGCCAGTGAAATTTATTCCGTACGTGTGTGAAATGTAATTGACCGATCATGCTGTGTTTCTGTGTTTTCTGTGTTTTTTTGCTCCTTATCATCATCTACATCTCTCGATCCGTAACTATCCACTGGCCCACTAAACACTTGTAATTGTTTATGGTTTCGTCGTTACTGTCCAGCTTATGCGTGTTGTTGACGTTACCATGTTGCTTCTGATGCAATAAAAAACTTGAACCTTGAACCTAAAAGAACGATACTAGCTTGCACGACTTTGCTGATGTTTCATTAGGCACTGGAATAAACGTAAGTGTGTTCTGAGCT
Source organism: Rhynchonema sp. JSB1_4 (assembly GCA_030248065.1). Taxonomy (NCBI): domain Eukaryota; kingdom Metazoa; phylum Nematoda; class Chromadorea; order Monhysterida; family Xyalidae; genus Rhynchonema; species Rhynchonema sp. JSB1_4. The sequence goes on from JASAMV010000651.1 coordinate 24,520, forward strand.
GTTTGATACCGAACAGTAGACATTGAACCATATTCCCGGCGCGAACTCTTTTCAACCAACGCCCAGCCGATATCGAAACTTTCGTGCAAACCCAGGCAACTGTTTCTTCTTTTCAACCTCACGACGGTAACTGTGCAGTCTTCGGTTGCGCACGATGGTTCAACAAGGAGAGGAGTAAAGAGAATATTGCAATCTTTCAATATCTCCGTGCCCTGTGTCTCTGGTGGCAAGACAGCACGCGCCGGGAATATGGTTCAATGTCTACTGTTCGGTATCAAACAGCTCAGAACACACTTACGTTTATTCCAGTGCCTAATGAAACATCAGCAAAGTCGTGCAAGCTAGTATCGTTCTTTTATGCCAGTCAGCCAGGGAACCATATTTCTTTTATGCCCCTTGGGGCATTTTTCTTTCTTGTGTATGTATGTATGTATGTATGTATGTATGTATGTATGTATGTATGTACACTGGTAAGTCATTGTGGACAATACTGTTGACCTTTTTCAGGTGTTGATTGCCATGGAGCACGGCTGCATCCCACCCAATCTGCATTACAACGAGCCCAATCCGTACATACCGGCACTGAGCGACGGACGATTGAAGGTTACTTACTATACTTTACATGCTGATGTTTCATGTGAGAGGGTTCTATCACAGCGAACGGGGCATTATGTACTGTATAGGTATATATAGGCTGGATGGAACTATACGTTGGTTGTTGCACGTGATCTGTTCCTTGGTCTGGTGGGTGACCTTACTTCGAGATTTTTAGCGCTCCAAATTTCGACCAGAGTACATAAACGCACTTTGTCAACTGCCGGATAATACTTCAACGCTGGTCTGGTCACGGAACAAATACATAGCATCAATAAATCTTGAAATATCGTTGAAACGCAGCAAGTCACTGCAGTGCAGGACCGATCACCAACGTGTTCCAGGTTGTCACCAAACCGACGCCTTGGCAAGGCGGTTACGTCGGTATCAATTCGTTCGGTTTCGGCGGCGCGAACACCCACGCGCTGCTGCGATCACCGCCCAGGATTGTGAATCCGGAAATGCCGTTCGCCGTCACGCCACAGGGACCGAAACTGTTCTGTGTTGGAGGCTGAACTCAGGAAGGTGCGTTCAACGGCTAATTCTGGAGTGGGTGACCGAAATCGTCGGACACACTCAACCGGTGGTATTTTCGTATAAAACGGTAATCCAAAGTGCACCCTTGGCAGCCGCATTGTATGTATATCCTTACCCTCAGCATAGTGACATGATTTGGCTAGGGACACGGGTGTTGGATCTTGTTTGAGAATAATTCACTTCACATGGCGAGGCCTCGGCTATCGTTCACTACACGAGTAAAGATTCATTGGTAAAGGTTCACTCAGGGTTGGATTAAAAATTTTTTTTATTATCGAACTTTTTAAAAAAAAAAAGCTTTTTAAGATTTTTTTTAAAAATCACTTTTTTTTATTCCGGACTTCCAAAAAATTGGTTTCTAGAAAAATGAAATTTCTGAAATCATGTTACTTAGGTATATTTTGAGGGACACTAAAGAGAACTTCTCCACTGACTTGCATGTTTATGTCGATCACCTGTGATCTAGCCCATTTGGTCATAACTTTGAGAACCCGCCCGAAGGTAACTCTGTGGGCATATATGACAAAGGGAAGACCAATCTTCCGTTTGTGAATTTGGGGATAAATTTGAAGAGAGATAAAGAGTTACACCACACTCATGTTGTGTGACAAAAGCAACAAATGACAAATCCACACAACTGCAAATAGGCGAGCAACGAGGAGTCTGTCGATAGCTTACGTCGATAGCTCAATTACTGCGCAGTATACGGTATGGGGTGTCCTACCTATATTATACGTGCAGCGATTGTTGGGATGTCTGGGAACTGTATGAGTCCATTACAACGCCATTTTAAACTGAAATATAAGCGCCGCATGCGATTTTTTGAGAATGATGAGCAATAAAACGCATGAAAACATACATTTTTACCTTAAAAAAGCGAGAAAATAACGAAAAAAAGGGGAAAAATAAAAAAAAAGTGGACTTACTTTTTAAAATTTTAAAATAAAAAAAGTGGCCAACTTTTTTTAAAAAAAAATTTTTTTTACAAAAAATTTTTACTTTTTTTTTAATCCAACCCTGGGTTCATTACATAGCGGGCGAACTGTATCTTTCTTCCCTTCCAGCCGTGGAATCAGCTGTCAACGCGGCGAATGCAAATTTGACGAATCCGTATTTCTACGCGCTGCTGTCCGAACAATCAAACATGTCCGTGGCGCAATGCCCACATCGAGGCTACATCATCATGAATCGGGGACAGGATACGCCACCCCTGATCGACATCAAGGTATGGACTACTGTACAGTGGTTGACGCATGTCTGCTTCAACATATAGTTGTTGGTAACTCCCGTTGTTTGTTGGAAACTCGCTTTACAGTGACGTTGTCGGCGGAACTTTGCATTTTCGGTCACAAAAAATAGTCACCGCTTAGAATGATAATTTGGTACAAAAAGGCGACACACAAGGACCAAAGTAAAAAACATGAAAAATTTATTCTGTGTTGGGGGCTTGCTGGCCTGACATGCGTCAACGATTTCAGAATTAGCCAAGTTGTACAGCGTATCATATCGTACGTTCGCATCGGGAAACATCCATACAACATGCAATTTACAGAAATTGGTGCTGCCCAGCAGCGAGGTGACCAAACGCCCAGTGTGGTTTGTCTACAGTGGCCGGGCATGGCAAAGGTTGGTATGCTCTTTGAATTACTTTTGGGAGGCATCACTCTTGGTGATAGGATCCGTTCTGCTTTTAGTCACATCGCATGGCAGCCTTGAATTGAAGATATAAAGCGATTTGCAGATATCACCATCATCAATTTCGACAAGCGTTAGGCGTTGTATCAGTGGACAGCTTTGAAAAAAAGTTGCATCAATGGAGATTTTTTTAAAAAAGTCATGTAACCAAGGCACATTCCATTCCATCCCCATCACTACGCTCAACATCACAATCACAATGCGCACCATTTTTTAAAATACCGCCCATCACAATCCAGAAACTGCTGGAACTCGACCTGTTCCGTGATTCGATGCAAAAGTGCGCCGACGCACTCAAACCAATGGGAGTGGACGTGGTTTGGCTGATCAACAACGCAGATGACAAGATATTCGAGAATACCATGCATGGTATGACGTGCATTACGGCAGTGCAGGTATATGTCTTTTAAAGTGTGCCCTCTTTATAGTGACATGACCGTATTTTGCTGTGGAATATTTGGCGCGCTCTAATTTTGACCAGCGCAAATGCTGTTAATGGGCGTCCAGGAACAACTGTTACGCTGGTCAGAATGTTGCATCTCAATCGCTGTCCAACTAGGACGATCAATATAAACACCACCTCCATCCGCGGATGCACTGCCTGAAAAGTTGATAGGACCTGCAAGTGGGTCAAAACAGTAAAAGAGGGCACACCACGCATACACACTTGAAACATCAGCCAGTCAGCCAGACACCCAAAAATATTCAGATCGCCCTGACCGACGTGTTGCAAGCAATCGAAATCGAACCATCCGGCATCGTTGGTCATTCAACCGGCGAAATGGCATGCGCGTATGCGGATGGGTGCTTGAAACGCGAACAGACAATGTTGCTCGCATATCACAGAGGACAGGCGGTGATGCAAGGTGGACTGCAGGTCATGATTCACTTCTTATGTGTGTTGTAACATAGCAGGTACTGTATCAAAAGGCGATAAAAAGGAAGTATGCATATAGATTTTTTAATGTCCAAGCATGGATGCCTCGTTTTTGGCGTCAGAAACCCAGCTTCGTGCGCGGCTCCATAAATCCGCACAGAAATTAGCAGACAATATTGAAGCACGCGCGGCGTTGGTGACAGATCGTTGACGCAATATATGTTGTGTCAACGACATGCGTCAACCATAACCCAGTAACCCCCAACTGATTGACAATAACAGTTGCCCGCACACACTGCTAATTTCTAACAAAAATTGCGCGCCTCACAAAAGGGTTTCATCTAAACATCGTTGCCTTCCCCGACTTGCCTTGCTGTTTCAGGGCACAGGCAGTATGGCAGCCGTCGGCCTGACATGGGAGGAGGCACAAGCGCAAGTGCCCAACGGTGTCGTTGCCGCTTGTCACAACGTTGCTGACTCAGTCACGATATCGGGCGACACAAAACAGGTACAGTCTTCCATCTCTATAATGAACCTAATGGTGAATCACTATTATCGCGAACGACATCGATCCCTAATTTTCGGTTCTCGCTGTCACATCGAATTAAGTGTTCACATTTTATTCAAAATAATCATTATCTACATATATTTTGTCTGACTCATCAAGGTGACCGAGTTTGTCGCCTCACTCAAGTCACGTGACGTGTTCGCGAAAGTCGTCAATTCGTCCGGCGTGCCATTCCACTCACCGGCCATGCAGAAGATCAAAGACAAAATGATGCACAGCTTTAAAAAGGCGAGTTTCAATTAGGAATTTTGCTGAAAAAAATCATGTTCCATCACCACACGGTCTTGCATTAGACGCGCGACTTTCTGATTATCAAGTTCGAAGCCGCGGCCAAAATGGATGAGACAGCATTTCACGAGGGGAACGAACCAGCGGCGCAACGATTGACATCACCCACTTTACAATCAGCCCATCAAAACATTCTAGATCATCCCGCACGCCCGTCAACGGGTCTGAGGACAACACTTCATTCCGTGTCAATACTTCATGTGAGAAGAAAGTTCATGCGCGTCAACACTTCATGTGAAGTCTGAAACACTTCATGTGAGACAACAGTTCATGCCATGAAGTGTTGTCTCACCTCTGCTACCGTACCCAAGCAGAACACTTCATGTCTTCGCGTGTGGGGTGTAACTGTAACCAAGGGCAACGTGTAAACAGGCAACTGTATGTTGTACTGGGCACTAGTAAAACTCGTGCCCGGCAGTTATTCAATTTTCATGGTCATGTGACTTCAGTTTTGCTGCATGTACGCAGCTGCTCATGCTTATTTTTTCCGAAATAATCCGGTCAACCCGAGTGTAATAACGCTGCGGGTTTCTGGTGGCCCGTTTTTACTTGTTTCACAGAAGGACGGTGCACCAGATAATCGTCAGTGCGGATGCACCAGAGGGCCAACCGCAAAAACACATACATACGAGCTGGCTTTGTGATACGATATTGCTCTTGTTATTGTTGTATTGTTAACACTTAGGTACTGTATGTAGTTTGGGTTGGCTACAGTTTGCATGCCATTGTGCACTAATGAGCATGATAACAGAAGCATCCTTCGCACGGTATTGTCAGAGCGTCATCGTCAGTGTGAACCTAGTGTGACTCAGAATGAAGAACAATTTCTCAAACAGACACAATAAGAATATCGTCGGTATCAGTAAAAATAAGACCAACCCCCAAAACCACTTTTTCGAGAAAAAAGCATTTGAAGTTGGCCTGACCGCATTTCCAACACGGTTTGGTTCGGTGGGCTGATGCTTGGCATGTCTACGTAAGGGAGCATGCTGATCATCATAGAAACAAAAGTAGACTTTGAAACATCATATCCAAGTAAAAACAAAGCTATTTGTCGGTTGGTTTTAGTTCCCAAAAAATAAATATAGACCAAGCCCCTTGGCGGAGTAGTTGAAAACCGAAAAATAGCCCAACCCCCATTTTCTCTGCCATTTATTTTTCACCTGCTGGAAAATGATTTAATACGGGGTTCATTAAAATGTCTTAAAAGAAGCATTATCATTCAAAACGCTTGTTACAGAGGTGGGAATCGGGCCGGGTTACCTCGGTCCGGCATGGCCGGATTCAGAAAAAGTCAGCCCGGTCCTATCCGGCCCGATTTTTTGGGCCGGGTTTTTCTGATTGTATTTTGAAGCAAACGTCGGGTGTGAAAAGTTTGTTTCTGTTTGTTGAAATCGTTGATATTTACACATTGAAAACATAAACAAAAACATCAAAAAGCTTGTCTGTGAGAAGCTTCGAACTCGTGGCTCTCACAACCACAGTCAGATATGCTTGCCACTGTGCTACGCAGCTTGACGACGGGATTCGATTGATATGTACTTTCACCATCATCAAATGCACCTAACTCGCGTACCACTCGAAGCCGCAAAGTGTGTGCATCAAATGACATTCAGGAACGCAGGATATAGGGATACATGAAGTGACACTTTGCACTTCATACCAAATATCACGATAGCTGCAACTTGCAATTGATTTGGTGTTGGATAAGTGTACCTACGTATTAGACAAAGCCATGTACCACATTTGGTTGTTGCAGCGTTAGGCACAAGTGAGCGGGAAGGCAGAACCCGCTCGGTTCCCCTTAACTATGGACATGAAGTGTTGTCTCACATGAGGTTTTTAGACATGAACTGTTGACACAGATGAAGTTTTATACCAACATGAAGTATTTTCCCACATGAAGTTTTGACATACAATCCGTCAACGCAGCGAACGTTGGGTCTCATCCTCGATTGCCGAATCATCCTGGAGCAGTCCGCTGGCACAGACCTGTTCGGCTGAGTACCAGATCAACAACGCAATGTCGCCGGTGTTGTTCCATGAAGCGTTACAGCACGTGCCTGACAATGTGGTGGTCATTGAGGTATAGGTGTCAATTGTAAGATAATTGACGCAATCGTGTTCCCACAAAGGGGTGTTTGAATTACAACGAAGTTTGTTGGGCTCGTATAGGCATGGCATGCAATGCCTTAGTATCAATATTCTTCGCCAGAGTACCATACTATGGGCGATATTTTCGAAACGGTGTAAAGGTCGGTGGAAAGCTCGGTCGACAGCTCAGTGTGATAGACCTCGGTGTAAACTTGAAACATTCCACGTTAATAACAGGCAATGTTTCACGTTTACACCGAGCTACGTCGACCGAGCTTTCGACCGAACCTTACACCGACCTTTACGCCCAACTGACCTTTACACCGTTTCGAAAATTCCACCCATTGTGGAAGATTTCACCACATGGAGGTCACCAAGGGTGTGCACTGCCGTACCCTCACACGACACCATTGCAGCTCGCGCCACACGCTCTGTTGCTGCCGATCGTCAAACGAACCTTGAATCAGACGTGCACCGCACACGGGCTGCTCAAAGCAAAACACGATAATGAACTGGAGTACTTTCTTTCGTCGTTGGGACAGGTACTGTATGTAGACGTTTTGGAACTGTGCTTGTCTCGGACCTGGGCCCTGCACCTCAGCACCGAGGGTTATATATTTAGACGGTTGAGCTCAATCTATACATACAGGTGCACCAATCAGGCGTGTGCATGCAAGTCAACAATCTGTACGGTCGTGTGCCATTCCCAGTGCCACCCGGTACACCCATGATATCGCCGCTGGTCCGATGGGACCATTCGCAGGTATTATAGTGATGTGTTGCTAGATTGGCACACTTATACATAGGTGATTCAACATGCAAAACTCTGGTATACAATACATACGTAGCAGTTACATGGTGCCTCTATATGGTCGACCATGTGTGTCAACCACCCCACAATTAGCCCATTCATGCAGGATAGGCACGTGATCAAGGGCTTCGAACCTGGTGGCGGTGCATCGCATGGTGCCGTGCCGGCCAGTGTTGCGTTCACTATTGATCCGTATGCTGCTGATTCGGATGTTAGTCACACGCTGCTTGTTGGCTCGTCATTCGTTGCGTTTGAAACATCAGGTGGCAGAGGGCGATATGAACCTATGAGGGGCACTATACTCGTGACCAGGGTTGTTTCAAAAAAAAGTGGTTAATTAAATTTTTTTGAAACTCAGATTTTGCTTTTTTTTAAATAAAAAAAAGTTGCCCAAAAAGGGCTGAAATGTCCAAAAATGGCCTTTTCGAGGCCAAAAATTGGCACTTTTTTCCTGTGGGCGGGACAATTTTTCCAAAATCGCGCCTGCGGCGCCCTGTATTGTCCCCAAATCCGTACAGGGATGCGCGGGGCTGGTCTTTTATAGTGATGTGGCACCGATAATGTACTACTGCATGCTACTACACATGTATATGCATAGGTCTGGTGCAAAACCGGGCGCGCAAAGTCGATCTGACACGCAAGATTTGGGCTGTAATCGATATTTTGATGGTCGTATGTCAGATATACGGCATTAGATGCATTAAAATACGTTGTACGGCATGCTACAATACATTAGAGTAACATCGTTAGTCAACATCAACCTCAGACTGGTAGAAGACCATAGAATCTGCACAATACTACCGGGTGTCACCACACAAGTTGGGTCTCAGGCGAAAATTTTTCAATTTTCGAAAAAAATATGTTGGATCGATTTCATTTGTCCTGAAACGTCGTTTGCAACACTTTTTATAATAAAAAAAATTTTCGTAAAAAAAAAAATCAAAAAAAAATTTTTTAAAAAAAAAAAGCTCGTTAATAAAAAAATTTTTTTTCAACCCTGCTCGTGACGCCTATCGGTAATAGATGCCATCCATCAGATTTTACAAAATTCTAAAGCTGGAGTTATACATGTACATACCCTTGCTCATGTTGGGCATGCAGACAATGAGCACGAATTTTTTTTGAATCATTGTTGGTGATAGCGTGGCAGCACTAATTTCAACCGAAGTTGTTCGTAAGCTGCAGGGGAACAACTTTTATGCTGATCGAAATTAGTGCTCTCACAACGTTATCATATAAAATAGGGCTGAAGAAACGGTCTACAAGCCCAAGATGGACAAGCACAACTCCACCTATGTATGGTAAGTCTATTTCCGCATAGGACACCTACATCAGCGACCACATAATCGATGGTCGCGCAATCTTCCCGTTTGCCGGTCACGTCTGGTTGGCGTGGCGGGGCATGTGCAAGCTGAAAGGACTGGAATGGGAGAAGACGCCGGTGATCATCAGAGAGATCAGGGTACACAAACCGACCACTGCTGGTTAGTACTCTTATTTTTCACGCATTTGTCGGTTGTGAAACATCAGGAGCAAATCTGGCCATGTGTCAGGAGCATCATACAGCATGTAGAAGTGTGCGATGAATTTTTGAAGAATTCCTGCACAAACACATGATTTTTCTCGTGAACACGCAAGAAGAAGGGTTTTTTACTACCTGAGTGTCTATTGTATTCATACTGCGGATGTCCTGGTGCACCGCCCGCTTGTGAAAACCGCCAAAACCAACTGCTGTGACAGTTCATTATACAAAAAGGGTCTGACACAGATTAGAACTGAGGCAACCACCAAGCAGAATTACAGCAGCTCATTTTCTCATTTTCTTTCAGTCAAATTCACCTTTGTCATCACGCCTGCCGATGGGCATTTCGAGATTCTCGACTCAGACTCGCTGGCTGCCAGTGGATTCGTGGAGTTG